>KI915045.1:7152179-7334229 GCA_000473445.2 Anopheles farauti
CCCCCCCCCCCCCCCCCCCCCCAGCGGCGGGCAGCGGCACCGTCCGTCGATAGACAAACTATCGCGCGTATGCGCCAGTTGGAAAGCGATAAAAATAAACACTTTACGAGCGTTTCACAAGGCTGGAGAGCGGTATCCCGGGGCGTGAGGAAAGGCCCCAAGATATGGCTTTATTGGGCGTCTTCGGGCAGGCACACCGCGGCTGAATATTGATGGCATCTAATAGCTCAATCAGCGCCCGGGAGCCAAACTGTGTCACATGGAAAGGGAGGGCTGGGTAAAATCGGTTGCAGCGAACTTCAAAAAGGTCCGTGCAGGGGCACCATCATCATCATCATCATCGTTATTGTCACCTTGCATTCAAGGTTCGATCTTCGGAAGTCGGCATGCTAAATCAAGTTGAATGTGGACACACAATTGAGCACTCTGCATTAGGCGGGTGCCGAACGTTTCTATTGATCGCGTGAATTGTTTGGACCTTCGTGGGTTTGGTGGTGAAATATAAACAACTTCATCAGGGGAAATTTAAAAACGATTCATTAGCCCGGCCGCTGATGAGAGGGCCATTATAGGCGGGCCATTTTCTGGACCGAGCACTTTTAGTGCCGAAATGGGGATATTCTCTCGCTTGAAGGAAGTAATTTTTATTTAATAATAAAACGAAATTATTACTAACATTTTTCCTTTTGTATTTTCAAATAATGCCACCAAACTGTCAACTGTCAGATCGTTGTCAAAATGTTTATAAATCAAGCTAATCACCTAAACCCTATCAGCACCATGAAGCGCACTCGGCAGCGTACAGAACATCACCGAAATCTGCGACAGCGTGTAGCAACCGAAAAGCAAGCGAGAGACCCCGACACCGATTGCGCTGACGCGTACAAAAATGTGAAGAATTTCTATGGTAAATATTTGTCACTCGCAAAAAGTTGCGTTTTTTTTCGCTCCTTACTTAGCGACGAAACAGTAACGCGGCCCAACGCGTGTGCTGGGTCAACAAAAACAGGCTACAGGCTACAGGCTACACGGTGTGGTGGCGATAAAACCCGCGCCTCTATTGCGCTCTTCTCGCCAGAACGTCCCGAAAACGAAGCTAAGAGACACACGGCGAATGACAGACTGATACTGGTAGCGTTTGTTTTTTTTTTTTTTTGTTACCGTTCCTTTTTTTATCGTGTTATTGTTTTGACAGGTGTGATAACGCACCTATCAGCATCTCGGTAGGCTGAATGTAAGTATGGGCGGCCGGTTCTTGCACAATCTTGGCGCGGAGATCAAGGAGGCTCGCACAATCAGGTGCGAGACCATCGTTGCCGTGTCGTGCAAGTCGATCAAAAAAAGCAAAACAAAACACTATCGGGAGACATGATGGCGTTTCTCGATCGTGACGGTCGTTTAAATAGGTCGTTAATGTTTGTGTGTGTTGGTGACACGGTATCGACGACCCGATCTGTTTCTCTCCGGTGTGTCCCCGATTGGACCCAAAACCAGAGATTCTATTCCAATGTAGTTCGAATTCGCGCCCGGAAAGAAACAAAAATATCCAACTTTCATTACCGCGAACGAGCGTATTGTTCGTGAAATTCGGCCCAAGCCGATTGGCGTACATTTCCAGCGATTAGCGCATTTTTTTTCGTCAAATATGCGACCGTGCGCAACGACTGCGGGACGTCAATTTATATCGCCAAATAAGCAAACACCAGCCGTACTCAATAAAGTTGCAGCGAGGAAAGCAAAAACCCACCGGCTAAACTTGCACAAAAACACGTGCCGTGGGGAAAGATTTTGCAATTTCGCTCGTAATTCGATCCAACACCGACACCGACCGGTGGTGGAAACGACCGTTTGATGGCGTTCAGCTGACGTTCGCGGTGGTTGGGTGGACTTTGGACCGTGTGTGCGTTGCCGTTCCCATTGACATTGACATTCCAAGCGCGCCCGTTTTAAGGGACGCGGAGAGATGGACGGGAGAAGGTAATAATATCACTTCGCACCATGAGGCCAAAAAGGACAACTACACCTTCGTCCCAGAGCGGAACACACTCTCGTCTTGGTAACAGAATGCAGTCAGCTGATTTCCATCTTGCATATTTGTGCTTCCCTTGGTTCCCTTGGCCAGCTGGAGTTGCATCACGCCACCGAAGGGCGATGCCGCGATGTTGTACAATTTAATTACGCTCTAATTAACGCTCTCACTCGCTCGCACTTGTGCTCGCCCGGTTCCGACCGGTTTCTCGGTGCCTACCCCGCCGGATGGTAGGCATCACCGCGCAAAATGGCCCAGAACAACCCGACCCGACTCTACTACATTGTGTTGCGCAAAATTACACCTCGAACGCACCGGCAAACGGGAACGAAACATCGATTGAGTGGTACTTCATTAGGGTGCGTTTTGTGGTAAATTAAATGTGATGTTAAAACACGCTGCCGAACCAAGTCGGTGCACGGGGATGAAGACCCGACCGAGTGATTGCAATTAATAAGTAACAAGTTGTTTTGCTACATGTTTTGGAAAACGATGATAAAGAAGGGGATCAACATTGCGCTTCATAATTAACTCATTATACTAGCGGTGAGAGCGAATCAGTTTGATTATGTTCCCCTTTAGATAATGTTTTTCGATTAAAAACGGAAATTTGTCTTACATAATCTGATGTGTTTATTTCAAAGCATTCTTTGATTCGTCAGGCATGTTTTATTTCATATTTTTTAACAAACACAATATTTCTGTGTTTTTAGCTTCGAATTTGTTTGTCTAAGAATGTAAATAAGCATTTTATTTGCTTCTATTTGTTTCTTTTATAAGAATATTCCAGTAAATCTTAAAAATACATTATTTATTGATTTGTAATTATTTTTCTTTATAAAACTTCATTCTTCGGAAACTAAATTTTACATTGGTTTGTGTTATCTCTATTTTATATTTTATTGTAACTCCTCCGTATTTTCATACGATCTAGACTTTTTACAAGACTTTGATTTTTTTTCTAGTTATATGTTTTATTAATTTTCTTGTCTTATGCATTATATATTACCGTATTTGTTTTAATTTCGATGCATATTTTATCTTTCAATTTGTTTTAAATTGAACTTGATTTTTTTGGTGATTGATCTTATTATTAACCTGCAATAGAAACATCGTCTTGAAACCCCAATTTTTGTTCATCGTTGGTATACGATCATCAAAATATTTACTTAGCCAACAGTGTAATCCTATCGTTTTATGTATAATCCAGTTAACAAGTAGTTGCGGGAAAATGATCTCAACCCCAACGTCACAAGCCCCCGGGGCGCTCAGGGCTGTTTTCCTCCGCTGCGATGTGTGATACGATCGATTAGCAGCAGGCGCCTAATAGGACACAAACAGCCGTAACGCAGCTGGGAGGGAATGGGAGGGAAGGGCCTGGCCTGGTGGCGATGGGGAGAAGTTCTGCTGCGGTGCTGTGAACAGCATAGTGCGGCTTGTTTGCACCCAGCTCTTGACGACTTGTTAATTGGCTGTTTCGTTTTCAGTTTCCAACGTCTTGATGTGTTTCTTTTTCCTCTTGCCGCAAACGCCGGAGGTTCGGAGGAGATTGGTGTTTTTGATGGTGCTTTGAGAAGGAGGAGGAGGAGAAGATGGAAAAATAGTACTACCGCCGGGAGGATGGAGTGTTCATGCAGCGAAAAAAAAAACAGGGTGAGCCACCGTTAGGGAAATGATTTATTAGCCTCCGGTCTTCGGTGTATTAGCGTCAAACGGTCGTCAACGGATGCACCGTGATCGACTGTGGGTGTCGTCAGATACGTTTCGCTGGCAGTGGGCCAGGTTTTAAGTAAATGTAACTCAAATGTAGGCACTTCGGGGTGCAGCACACTTGGAAGAAAAAAAAAACGCCAAGAATCCACTTGCCGAGAAACGTTCATTGAGGTTGCACCTTTCACCACTTGAAGCTATTAGTGTCAGTTGGCGGTGTAAAGCCATCGGATCTTGTACGAGGTGTTGACTGTTTGGCTTGAGGATGGTGCTTGATTACGTTTTGCACGGTTACGTAAGACGTTGCGAAATGAGGAGAGCACGAGAGTTGTTGTTTAGGTAGAGTTATAAGAAGCTAGGTAAAATACAACTATATAAGTTCAAAAAAATTGTTCGAAACAAAACAAAGTTTTGCAGAAAAAATACTCTTTTCCTAAAATTTGGACCTTCGAACCGGATTTAGGCGTCGTCAGCGAATTGACGGGTGATGAATGCACCCACCAAGGAAAACCTGCCCAAAAACACGTTTGACAAGCTCGCTACTTTCCTCCAAACTGCAGAGCAAACCATCATTTCCCATCTTCAGTGTGAATTCTCTTCCGGTGCAATTTAATTTCACGCCTCGCCCGTGCAAACAAATGAGGTTCAACCCGCGCTTTTCACGCCTTTTCACCGCCACGATAAAGAACGTTTTTGTGTGAAAATCAGGCAAATGGAGCCTGTTTTTTTTCTCTGCATGGTGCAAATGTGCCATTAATCTCGCCTTTGTCCATTTGTCGGTTTAATTATGCTTTCGCGGCGGAGAAAGGAACCGGCCCGAGGGGGGTGAAGTATTTTCACGTGCCCGAGCCTACGCGGAAAACAATATGGGTTTTGTGGCTGAAAGTTTTGCACATTTGGCACCAAGGAAAGGGAGGTTGAATAAAAAAAGGCTGCACCCGTGCCAGGGGAGAATGGTTTAAAACGTGCTTTAACGAACGCTTAACTCTTTTTTTCCACCCTGCTCCACACAAAAGCGTGAGTTATTAACCGGAAAGAATGCTTTATCCACGTTAGTTCTTTCGTTGTGTGCTCGGCTAACGATTTCAATCACACTCGACCGAAAATGCAGTATTTTGCATTCTTCGGAGTTTATTCGGCAAACAAAGAACGGAAGACTTTAGCGTTACCCTCGAGCGCTTCGGAAAACTTGCGACTCGACAACGGAGCCCGAAATATTCGGCAAGCAAAGGCAACCCTCGTGCACGCGGGCTGGAAATTAAATGCCTTGCTGGGGGCTGCTCCCCAAAAAACGGTGTAATTAGTTTTACCCACCGCTCGGTTGCGGTGCATTTTTCAAACATTCAGCGAACGAACGCTTCTCGTCTGGATCTTTGCGGTTGGTTGCGGAAAGCAAAAAAAAGGAGAAGAAAAAAACACTGCAACAAGATTTGACCCGCTTTCCGGGCATTTCTCTTTCGTCTCTTTGGCCTCCTGTTGCTCCCTGTCGGTGTGTGCCTCCCACTAACGTCACGCTTCCTCCCCTGTCGACCGTCCGCGATCTCACGGGGTCATTAAAATGCAATTAATTTGATTCGCTTTCGCCCACCGGGCAATCGTTTCGTGTTTCTTTTTTTTGTTGCTTTTTTGCTTTCGCTGCTGCCATTCGTGATTTAATTTCCGTTTCGGTGCGGTCGATTTAACGTCAAAACATGCAAAACTGCAACGACACGCGCTCTTGGGGGAGGATCTGGGGGTGGCAATCTTGGGTGCTTTCTTGCACGGTGGTTGTGTGTGTGTTTTTTTGTTGCGAGCATTCTTTTATGCTCGAGTGAAAGGTCGATTCGGCAGTTCCGGGGGGTGTGTGAGTAAAAATTTACTGACCGGTGAAAATTAATTCCTCATTCCAGACGGTTTTGTTAGTTGGTTTTTTTATCCGGGTGGCCAGTCGAAACTCCGGTTGGTTTGTTTGGTATTAGAGAAATCGAAAACTGAGACAGGTTTGTGGTTTCACTTTTGAAACTAATTCAAATATATTACTGCTTGTTATTTTTTATTTTATCCCCCGCCAAATATGTTTTAATTTAAACCCATATTTTTATATCAGTTTCTTTTAAACGCATCATATCTGTTTTGTACGTTTTTTATTCGAAAATTTAAAGATGGGTTTCATGGCACAGCAGTTAAAAAAAATAAAATTGATAACGTATGATTAACAAAGTTTGATAAATTGGAACACGATTATAACTAAAGAAAATCTTGCCAAATTTGCCACAAAAGGTATGCAAGGTGTAAATTGTCAAAGAAACAAACGTGTAAAATGTCAGAAAACTTCTCGTAAATGTTTTCCGAATGAGAGAGAAAACAGCTGTTTCTGAGCATTTTTTTTCGATTTGCTCAGAAAATTGCAAGATATTAGCACGCAAAAAATTAACTCTGCTTATTTTATTCTCTCACAAAAATTTAGTTTACTTTTCATAAAATTATACCAAAACTTGTAGCAATAATGCATCGGTAAATGGTAAATTCACTCCAACGTAAATGTCTCCCCTGTCGGCGGCGTTGGGTTGAAAAATATCCAGCAACCGTTTAACGTTAAATCTCCGCCACACATACCGACATAAATATGGCTTGCACGTATCATATCCGTTCCAGCGATTGCTCGAAATGAACAAAAAAACACACAGTTACAGTTACCAACGGACACCACTCAGTACCACCACACACTCGTGTCCATTGCAGATGGTTGCAAGTGTTGAAAACACACTCGTTGCAAGCCGGGCCTTTCCAGACCCGGACACGCTCCCCGAACTGCGCCATTCGCCTTTGCTGATTGAAAACGAAATCTAATCGTCCCGTGCCGGGATCGTGTTCCAAATGGACACGAGGCTACCAGCTTCCATATGGGCGGAAAGTTTTCGCCGCTCCCTCGCGTTTTGCCAGCCACCGGATTCGTGGAAAAAGCTGCTCAACAACAGATGGGCGCCATTATCGCTCGGGAATGGGATTTCGGCGGCGAAGAGTAAAAAGGACGCGGTCTGTGTTGTGTGTGTGTGTGTTTTTTACGTTCTAGAGCATGCGAGAGAGTTGAATCTCCCCCACTTTCCCCCCTGGAGCAACTCGTCTGAAACGTAAAAATCAATTTCCATCCTGATGGGAGCTTTTCGTCACTCATCAACGAACCACCGGGACTTGGACTTGGGAGCCCATCGCATTCCAACTCGCAGCAGGATTTTGATTACCAAAACAGGACGTATTTGTTTTTTTTTTCTCTCTCTCTCCAGTTAGTCGATACATCTAGCAACCAGTCGGTTCGTGTGCGAAGTTCTATCGACAGTCCGCGGTGATTGTGCGCTAGTTATTTATCGCATTTTATTTGCTTCCAACCCAAAAAAAACGCGGTTAGATACGGCGATCCGAAAAATCGTTCCGAACGGTTCCATTTCGTGCATTCCGCAACTGTCATCCGTCCGAAGGCGAGCCGCGCATGGCACGTCAATCAATCATCTCTCGCCCCGTGGACACTCACTCACACGTTGTCCAACCCCCGGCCATCCATTCGCTCATTTAATGAGCTTATTGCCAACCGCGTCCGTGTCCACGGCGGTGTCTGTATCTCAGCGACTCGTCTGTGAGGTGTAATTTATTAAGATAGTAATTGGCATAATTTGCTTACAACGCAGTTGTCGTGAAAAATGATCGCCGGTGACGACCGGAGCAACGCAAAGGGAAACGCGGTCGGGGTTTTTCGAAGAATTCCCGCTCCCGGGCGAGTCACGAGAGCGCGGCCGGAGAACAACGGCTCGAGATATGCCACCAGCGCGGGATGTCTTAGGGTGAATAGTTTCCGAAAAAGAATCGATAACATCTAGCGCAACATTCCTTGCCGGTGAACATTAAAAAAATTAAAAAAAAAACTTCCCCACCCGAAACGCTTCACAAAGCAGGCTGTGGGAATTTTGAAGTAGACAGAGAGAGGGAGCAAAACCGCACCGGTTTTGATTGACAGTGCGAGGGCTCCAGGTAGCGGCCGGTGGGTGGGGAGGGCATGTGGCTGGCTGACGCGCGAAGACGGCTCATTTCACTTCACACGCTGCTCGAACCTGTCAGATTAGCGCTGACTGGCAATGTAAACACGGTTTCGGTACTACTCGCCCCCCAGGTCCCACCACCGTGCACAGCCAGCTGTCAGAATTATTTACCCGGTTAATTAGGCACCCTTAGGTGGTGGGACCGGTGGTGGAAGCGGTCGAGCCTCGCGTTCGGGGCTTTTCGGGCCCTTCCCTAGCCGCTGGCGTCGTTGGCGAGTGGCGATAAAATCGCTCCAAATGGAACGGCGTCGCTATTTCGATCGTACACGCGCGCGGGAACATTTAGATTTCGCCAAAACGCACGTAGAACTTTTGACAGGAACCTGCTTAAAAAGTCTGCTTCGGTACGGCTTTGCGCGAAGGTTTTCCGTCCACCGCTCTGTACGATGGCTGTGTGCGCGCTGGCGAGAAGATTTCTTCGGCAAACATTGGGCGCGCTTATCTGGCTAGCTGGCGAGCCAAGGCTAGTTGATCCAGATAGTTTTGTAACGCGTTTCGTTATCGTTCCGCAAAGAGAGTGAGAGAGAGGCCTGTTAGTGAAACGAAACTATTCAAACATGGCCCAACCGGGTCGTGGCTGGGTTTGCGACTTGAAACGCGCATGTTTTGGAAGCTGATGCCCATGGGAGTTGGGATTTTACACGGGCAAACATCGTCGAGAAGTTTTACTACACGGGCAAGGGGCCTTTTCCGGGGCACGGGGTTTCAAGTATTGCGTATCGGGCGTATCTGCTCCACTATCTAGCCGACGCCGTGCTTAAGGTTAAACTATCTGCCTGCCCGGTGGTGCTTCGCCTCGACTCGACGTTACTCAGCTAATGAGCGACGGTAATTTGTTTACGAGAGTGCATGAGGCTGGCGCTCGTCCCCGTATCCGGAATAAACACTACACCGGGGACTTCTCAGGTGTTTCGCAAGTGTGTCTGTGTGTGAGTGTGTTTGCCCGTCCAGTCGCCGAGTGTCGGTCGGGCCCCAAGACAAACAGCTGCCCGCGAGGGCTTTTAATTTAACGAAAAGTTCGACCACGGCCATGGCTACCGAAAAAAAAAACCTGCCGCACGAAGGTGTCGGTTGGTTGTTTGTTGGTTGGCCTCTCTCGTCACGCCACTGCACGGCTCATTAAGCGCGGCAAAAGTGATCGAGAACGGCTACGCGGTGGGTTCGATTTTGGGGCTTAATGGACACCTCCGAGTGCTCCCGGTTTGAAGTGGCTCGAAACGTTCGCATCGGCCGAAACGGGGATTGCCCCTAGAAGGAAGTTTTCTATTCCGTTCGCGCTGGTAGAATTCAATTTCAGCTCGCCAGATAATATCGTTAACATTTGTAATGTTCTCATGCTCCGTTTATGGCGCTAAGGGCGATTAGTTTGTATCTCTGCCAGCGAACGGGCCCACGCTCACGCGAAAACCGAACCGGAGGGGAAAAACCCTTCAAATGTCACAACTTCAATTAAGGGCGCCTTCGGTTCGTGGAAGATGATCGAGAAATAGCGCATAATCATAATCGTAAACATGAGCCCCGTAAGGGCCCTCCTACCCCCGGTTTAGGACCATTCCGTGGAAAGGTTTAGTGGCCACGCAACTAACTTGCGCGTAGGCGTTGCGACGTTTCATGGTCATGATCCCGCATCGATCGGTGCGGCCGAACCGAGACAGTGTGTGATGATGCGATTGGGGAAGTAAATAATAATAAAAAAACGAAAAAAAACAACAGCACGAAACCCACCACCCGAGCACCCGATTACCCTTTTGGCCCTTTTCGGTGCCCGCGCAAGGGCCGTAATTTTTTATTACCGATAATTAGTCACAACGGGGACGATACGAGTGGCACGACTCGCGGAAGAATCTGCTCGAACGCTTAACATTCCTCGGCGTCGTCGCTCTATCGGCGGGTAATCGGTTTGATGGGGAGCTGGTGCTACTGATGGGCCGAACAGAGCGCGCGGCCACCCTTTTGAAGTGGTTGCCGAAAGGGCTCTTGGCCGCCACCCTTCTGTCCGCTCCATTAGTATGCGGAAGCAAGCGTTCCGATGCGTTGACGAATCGAACAAAAAGGAAAGAAAAATAAAAACAAAATACCCGTGGGTGGCGTCGAATCCTATGCTAATTGTAAAGGCGGACAGGAATATTAATGCATGTAAGAAGCCATCACCCGTCGCTTCCCTCGAAGTAGGTTAGTCGCGTTTACGTGTTGCGCATCTTTGAACGCGGCTATCTGATCGAGTTTTTTTTTCATTAAATTTATGTATCAATGTGTTATAACCGTTCAATTTAAGCTTATTATGATATTTTTTGAAGAATCTGACAATGGATATATATTTTTGCTTTTAGATTCTATCTGATTGATTATTATAGATGATTTTTCCAACTGTGAATTGAAATGAAGTGACTGAGATAACCACGAAATCTAAAGAATAATCATATATCATTGTTATGCCATGCCAATTGCATACATCTGGGCTGATAAGGCAAATGTGCGCCTAAAAGTTTCCAATGGGCCTTGCGTCAATACTTTCTGTAGCCTTATTAGTCAACAGAAGCACAATTTACACTTTATTTCCGTCGATAACTTGTACGATCTCCCACTGCTCGTTCGCAAGCCATACAAATATCCCGCCGCAGACATCCCATAAAACACTTTCCACTTCACATGCACCGCACATCTGTCAAATAAAAGCCACCCGCAACCCGAACGAAACGTGAAGTTGCCTGGCTGGCTG
The DNA here is from genome assembly GCA_000473445.2 of Anopheles farauti. Lineage (NCBI taxonomy): Eukaryota > Metazoa > Arthropoda > Insecta > Diptera > Culicidae > Anopheles > Anopheles farauti. Next base: position 7,162,708 of record KI915045.1, read on the forward strand.
CTCCGTAATTTATATCGCACCTCAGACACAATGCTTTCGGGGAGAAGCCAACAATAAAACAATCCACCTGCGCTCCACCAAACCCCCCCCCCCCCCCCCACCCCCCCAGGCAGGACACGAAACCCGCACATCCCGAGGGCAAAATGTGCGAATGAAAGCCCGCGTTAAAAATAATCGTCCTTCGATACGGCGCGAAAACGCGGAAGGCCAACGGAAACGGAAAGCGACCTTGTTGATGTTGTCGTCGTCGTCGTCGTCGTTCGGTGTCGAAATTATTCGCCTCACGTAATCAGCGCTACCAACACCGGGTGGACAGTTCGCCGTTGCGGAAAGCAAAACGAAAGGTAACGAACGAAACGAAAGCAAACATTTTCTGATGCAATATTTCGCCTAAGACACGCAGCTTTTTTTTCGTTGTTGTTTTGGAAACTCGACGTTTCGGTACAGACAGTTGATAAAAGACAATAGCGATAGATGCTGAAACAATAGCAACAACCAAAAAAAAAAGAAAACAAAGAAACGATGTTAGGACAACGTGCTTGTACGATCGAAATTGAAATTGAAATTGCGAGGCGGCGAATTGCGGCCGGTGGAAATGTCTGCCGAATTCGCTCGGCTCGGTTGATTTCATTACACGCCGCTGCGAAAAGGGCTTTTATTTGCCAGCTTGTTAGCCGTGCGAGTGTGTGTGTGTGTGTGTTAGTCGAAAGTAATAGAATCACGCCCCGGGTAGTTTTTTTTCTTCGTTGGAAAATGATGCCAAGAAGATGATTCGCGCTAAAACAAATAAGAATCTTGCTCTTTTTCAACAAGTAGCTTCATACATCTAGTACACAAAAAATACAAATAATCAGACAATGTAATTGACTACACACCAAGTGCCACCAAACAAACCCTTTTACGTGACTGCTCACTGCTTCATTTATAGGCTACCGTAATGCGTTGATTTCAGAACCGAAGGTAAGCTAAAGTATGCAGATAAAAAAATGTCCCAAAATTGCTTCCTGCGCAGCAATAATTGAGTTTCTGCGTTTCCCTTTTTCATTGTACACAAAAGTAACATAAATATTGCATCATTAGGCATGGGACACAATAATAACACCGCCCCAGGGAATGGTTCTGAGAAAAGGCGATAGCAAAATATCAATGACAACACAATTAAAACGCTACGCGAAAGCAAACATCCCGGGATGGTACAAATCCTGCGAGTGTGTTCTGCGCCAGGATTAAGTGAAGATCTAGCCCGTAGCTTGTACGGCGATGGGATTTGGCTGGAACATTCGCAAACATGGTGTGAAACGTACGCAAACAAGCAACCAAAACAAGGATGGAAATGTCAAATTGAAGCAGCGAAAAAAACGACAACGCTACACATCACATCCAGGAATAATTGAGGTGCAAGCGGATACGCTTGCCTCGAAACAACGATGTCCCGGCAAGGATGGATTGTATTTCAATTCGCACACGCGTGACATCGCGAAAAGACACCGACGACGCGTGCCCAACTGGAATCACGCGGCGTCGAACGGGTTCGCACTGGGCCGTTCGTATACGTAACGCCTGAAAGGTAGGCTAACCGAGCGACACGTCGCACGGTGGTTTCCGGTGTGGTCATGGAGTGAAATTATATAAAATTAATTTGAACAGTGTTTTGCGTAATATATTTCTCTGCATATTTTAAATGAAAACATAAAAATAAATTACATTATGACTCCGTTGAACTCTTCAACTATACAGAGAAAACGCATTCCAAAGGAGGAGACATGTAGAAACAGGCAAGAGAAATAACGAGTAGAAGATTCCAAATTTTCTAATAGAATAATAAACTTTAAGATACAAATAGAATAGATTTTCCACAGTCTGAGTGAAACCTAAAATAGAACATGAAAATATACACGACAAGAATGAAAGGTTCCTATCATTCACTCTGCCCTGGCCCACTGTGTAGTGTATACGTACAGCAGCACATGGTGGACACTTGTCGGTCTCCGATTTCCCACTACTGGCCGGCTGTATCGATGATGCGCCGCAAGCAGACTAACCGGCAGCCCCGGCAGTCGTTGATGATCATTATGCAAATTTATGTAACCCGCAGCAACGGCCATCGGCAGCGTTCGATAGTCGGTCGACGTATCGGAACTGCATCGACACGGAGTGCGAGCGTCCCAGTGGAGCGAACACCGGCACCGGCGCTGCCGACAACAACAAATTCAAGGATTTTCCCGACGACTTATCGGGGACGGTGAGAATCGCGTCCCCATGCTGCGGCAAGCACGAGCTGTGGTGTGATTTCTCCCGCTGGGAAAACACAGCCCCGCGCCACTTCGAAATATTCAAAAGCCAAAATCAAGCAAGCCAACCGTTCCGTCGATGGAAGTGAGGAACACAAACACACGCACGCAACCAGGACACGCTTGTTGCATCGCCGGTGGGCTGGTGGGCAATCGATTTTCGGGACACATTTCGCATCGTTTGCAGCGGGGACATTTGCGATTCCGTACGTCACGGTCCGGGGATCGCCTCCGGTAGTTAGACGATGTGCCTTTTTGCAAGCACGAGAAATGAGTTTTCGAATCACATTTCCAAGCTGAGCGCCGAACGATGAGTTGTTTGTGGTTCTGTTTGTTGTGCACTGGACGGATGGGTTCCAGGGTAGGTTCCACGACAACTGCCATGACGGTCGAAAGTACGCGAAGGATCGATTTTATCACGTCAGAATGGGTTCATGTCAAGTTTTCGTCCAGTCTTTAACATCTACCGGGTGGAAACCAAACCGGTACGCGGCCCGGGATGGTTGATTGCAGTTATACTGAACCTCTACACAGGGTTCCGACATGAGTGTGTGCCTTTGTGACTCAGAAATATGAAAGATACCGGAAAAAAGCTTGAAAAAATTGAAAGCGTACACATAACTTCAACTGAGCTAAAAATAAACGTATAATTGACGGTCCACCTTTCCCTCTGTTCTTCTGCACACGAGCAGGCACGAGTGCCAAGTGTGAATTAACATCATATTCACACACACACACACCCTCCCCCTTTTTCACCGGGCACCAGACTGACTTCCAAATTAAGGCCGGATTGGGAAGAAACTTCCCAACGTCACGACGCCCCGACAAGGGACAAGCCCGAACCAACTGCCCGGGATCTTGATCCGAACTTCAAAGCCCTGTCACCAGCATCTAGCCGGGCAGAGGCCGACTAGTGTCGTCCAATTCTAACGCCCTCGACCTCTACTCGGCCCAGGAGCACCAAGTAAATCGGCCCCGGAGCACAATCAAACTGCGCCGTTGCCGTGACTGGGATGTCGTGCGCCCTCGTAGTCCTCCCCATTTGAACCACTTCATTTTCCGAGCCGGTGTGTTTTTTTGTTTTGTGTTGTCGTTGCTTTTTTATCCCGTCTGCGGCAGTGCCGCATTGTAGCTGCAGTGCAATGGCGATGGGTTCCGGGATGTGAACATAATTTGCATTCGCTTTCCGAATGGCACCGGGCAGGAATCACGTGCTACAAATCTCGCCCAATGGAAAGGCCACCGGGTGCAGGGACGGTCAAGAAACAAACCAAAAAAAAACATCTCCAAGAACTTCAAAACCAAGCGCTCGTCCAAAGAGGGCAGGGCGAGACTTTTGTGTCATTTCTGTGTTGTTTTCCATTTCCATCCGAGTGTGCCGTGAAGGTGCGACGAGGGTGACGAGTTCGCATGGAACGTACGCTTACCCGAACGACTTCTCCGGGAGCAGCCAGATGAAAGCAAAAACGAAATGCAAGTCAAAACCTGGTCACTCCTGGACCTGGTGTAGTTCTGGGTGGCAGCAACAAATTAATTTTTGCATCCCACCTCGTACACCTCGTGGATCGGGTTGAAGTGCTTCCCGTGCCGTCGGACGCGGCTTTGTAAAGTGGCAAAAACTCGTATCACTCTCCCGGTCAGGAGCGTACCATTTAACGAGCAGTACACTTCGAGGGTTTCCTTTTTTTTTCTTCGCATGACGATTTCAAAGCTCCACATGGACGCTAAAGGTTAGGTTCGTGCAGTACGTCGTGGCCCCTGATGTGATGGTTAGTAGTAATGGAGTACAGAAAAAGCGTTCGAGCGTGCCAAGCAGAACCGTGCGAGCCCAGGTCGGACCCTTTATCCTTTCGATTATGACTCGTAAGATGAGCTTTGTTAGGGGAGATCATGAGATTGATGATTAAAGTGGTGAGTTGGGGGCAGGGATCTTGACCCTTTTTTTCAACCGATCGAGCCGATGCGAAAGGATGCCTGAGCGGTGCTAGTTTCCTCCAACATGACGGATAACTCGCACATTTTCTGAGACTTTTTCTTCACCCCCGCTCCGGTTGGACATCGCTTCAGAAAAGACACCAAAGCTCATCCGGTTCGGCCATCAGTCTTCTTGTCTTCACCACCGCTTCGCCCTGTCCCTGACCGGCCGGGTGTGAGTAACGAGCTTGTGCAACGTGCCGTATCGTCCCTAGCTAACCCCAGAGCTGACGAACGGGATGGAACCGTACTTGACCGACGTTGCGCAAAATTGGCCCACTCCATTATGCCCCAAGATGGATGCCATTTCTGAGCGGCAGTAAAAGGATCGCTCAACACTGTAAGCACCAGGCGCAGCGGCCAGTCGATGATAGAGCCCTCATATTTGAGCTTTCGTTTTCTTTTTTGCTGCTCGTTTATTTCTCCATGTCTGACAATTTTTGGCACAAGCTTCAGGTTCGTAAGTCGTCAGGCTTAGTCCGTGTCGCCACCGACGTCGCGGCAACGCCATAATCCACGAAGCGTGCCAGTGTCGCCAAGACTTTTGACGTTTCAGCAGCACGCTGACAGGCAAGTGTCAAATATGTTCATGCGTCTATGCTCGCGTTTTCTTTCCGGTGGATTGATGCAAACGGAATTGTGGTGGCGTGTGACGAATTTCCCTCCAGATCGTGCCAGGTCGTGCCGGGCACCGGAAGCATATCGTCATATCGCGCGCGCTGTCACTTCAACGCCCGGTACGCGTCATCGGACACTCGGCCAGAGATGGACGGATCTTCGCTTCATCGTCAAGCAGTCAAGCAAACGGAACGAACGCACCGAACGGTACCGAAAAGCACTCAGCGTTGACCGCAGCGTCCAGCAAATTCCTATGTTAATCGTGTTCGGTTTCGTGTCGGCTTCTTCTCCACCATCTTCTCCACCATGAATGCGCTTTAGTAGAGCACTTTCCGAGCGCGTCCCAGTTCCGGAAACGGTGGGATTTCCTCACCGTGGCGTGAGTCACAACCCACCGAACGAGAGGATGAGGCGTGGTGCCACGCGCAATGTTAATGTAATTGCTACGCAAATACTTCGTTTGCGTTTCGCTGCTGATTTACATATTTTTCAATTAACGTTCCACGCTAATGGTGATTGGAGCTGACGATGAATGGAGCGTGGTGTTTTAGTTTCATACCGCGGGGAATTCTTTTTATTTTTCTTACAAAAAAACGTATCTTCACGATGGGTTTTGATTAAAGCGTTGAAGGTAGCAAAAGGGTGATAATGTTTACTGTGAAGAGTACATTAGAATAATAGTGAAGGAAGAACTTTCAGCACATTTAAAATGTTATGGCATCTCTTCAAAAATGCATTTCATTATTTATTATTATTTTTTCACTTTGGCTCACCATTCTTCATACTATAAAAGAAATTTCGTAAAATGGATGTCCGAGACAGCAGTTGAAGTAGAGTATTTCCAACACTATCCCTCATCGAAAAATTGAAAAAGATAAAAAAAATATAAATTTGCTCTCCAAATAGTCAGAGATTTGGAGAAAAATATTTGCAAATTTAAGGAAATTATTGCATTTTTCGTATTTGCAGCTCAGAAAATTCTTGAATGCTTTTAGCAAAAAATAAAATAAATTTGAAATATAGCTTCGCGATTAGTATCGATCGAATTGATCGTCACTATAATTCCTATTACACTCGATTTTCTGAGCACCAGCCGCACTGGGGAGATTTATTAATTTTCATGCACCCAAAACTGGCATTGCTTTTGTGAAGTTCTTTCTTGATCGAAGGAAAAACACAACAACATTCCCACCGTGGGAAGGAAAATGTGTGTCCAAACCAACCCGAACCGTGGTGCGTTGGTTCTAAAAAAATTCCACCCCAACAAAACCCACGCACGTGCAGACCACGTAGAGAAGGTTCGGCCTGGAAAAGGGCCAACTTTTCCCATTCTAATTTCCAAACCACCCGCACACGCACGCCGAGCAAATGCGTGTGGGACAATATTTTCTTTCCATTTGCCGTTGGGTGGCGTAACGAGGTGGGGGTACTTCTGAGAGGAGCGCATGAGAAGCCAAAAATCGTTGTCGATACTTGAAACGTACAGAAAAACGCGCGTAGGCCAAAGGCAAGATGAGCGAGCGCTTTTCGAAATCGATGCGAGAAAATGGACCAACTTGTCACGAAACAGCCGCCCTTTTGGCTTCGGTACAGCAGCAGCAGCAGCAGCAGGAACGCAGGAGGTCGATACGGTACGCGAACAAACACGAAGGACCCGAGAGGGTTCGTTGTGCTGGAATGGCGAAAAGTCGTCGCGAAAGGAATGGCCCCAAAATGTGCGAGCACACACCGCCACACACAACAAGCGAACCGTTCGCCAACTTTGACGACCTCCCAGCACCAGGATGCGAGGGCGATTGCCGGTGTATGTTTACGCATAATTCGTAAGTGCTTTTGGAAACCATCGAAACGGGCCGGGTTTCGGAGATGATCGGTAATGGGGAAAGGAAGGATCTCCGTGGGAACGCTTCTGCACGGCGCTTTGACAAGTTGAACCCGCTTTCACGTAGGTTACGTTCATCTTTCTTTTGATTACTTAAGCGCGTTTCCCGTGTCCGCTGCAGTTTCGCTTGATTTTCTCATTTATTTTCCTCCTCCGCCAGCGGGTTTGGTGCGAAAGATGCGCCAGCAAACTTTTCCACAAGTCACGCGAGTCGGCTTCCAATTTATTAGTCAGCTTTATTGCGATGGAGGTTATGGCAGAATTCTGCCATCATCTCAATCATTGGCTCCAGCGTGCCAGGTCATTCACCCGGGCGCTCGAAACCTAATCGTTTCGAGATTAAAGGAAAAGTCTTGTCTTGTTTTGATGATATCCAAAAATATACATACATACGCTTCCTTTCTGTCTAATGCTTCTTCAGCTCGCTCGCAACGGTTATGACCCAACCACTTTACTTTAAGGCTCCTCCAACATGGATTCGAGTGTGTGTGTGTGTATGTTGCCGCCCGACATCGATGTCGTTTCACTTTCGATACGACACGCAACACGGTCGAGGGTACTTGTAGAAAGGGACCGAAGGAAATTCAAACACTCCACCTCGATACTTTCACTCTTCTGGCATGCCCACAAACACACACGCACACGTTCTTTGTTAGAATTGAAACAACACTGTGTGAATGTGTAGGAGCACGTTGTGCGCCGTTTGCCTCCCCCTTCCACCCCCCACGGGGGCGAAATTTTAAGAACAAATATTTTACCAAGGTTTACGATGATGAGCCGAGCGTTTTTGGGGGCCGAACCGTGCGCGCGTTTTGCATACGTGGGAGGTGATGGTAACGCCGGTAGGTTGCCGTTGAGCATATCGTCTCCCTCCCCAAATGGGTCGGTAAATGATCGGGTGTTATGCAAACTATCGAATTGCTCATAATATGCCGAGCGACGTGATGGGGCTCATCATCTGCGTGTTTACGATATGTTTGCTCGAGGGCTTTTGTTTTCGTTTGGTTTAGTTTTTGACCGTTTATGTTTTTAAGAAATTTTGAAGCTTGGCAAGGCAGAGGTAAGCAGAACTTGAATATAGACGGGAAAAAATGTTTGGAAAAAGTTCACTGTTATAAGTTGAGACTGATTATTTTGATTACAAAAAAAAAGAAATTCGATTATTTTCAATATCAACGAATCAAAATATTATATTCAAAGTTTTCGTCGAAAAGTTGTTTGAAAAACTAACCCAAAATAAATATGTAAGCGTTTTCCAATCTCACCATCGTCCCATATCGCGTGCCGCTGACTAACTGTCCGCTGTCGAACTTGTCACGAACCGTTTCACGAATTTATTTCCCCAGCACAAGCCCATCGGTACCTTACCTGGAACGAAAGGAAAAAGCACGAAAGAAAAGCCAGCATAAGTAAAGACATCGTTAAACTCAAACATTCTCCCGGGGTAGTATTGAAGATTAAAACTTTATTCACCCAGCGCAAGCGAAAAGAAGCAGCAGCGAAAAAAAAGAAGGACGACATGAAGACGACTGCCTTTACCCATTCCTATTGGATGGAAAATTTGCAAGCAAAAATAATGAGATTTTCCCGCCCGTTCCCAAACTTTTCTCCGCCTCGCGGAGGATGCTCCTGCTTCCTTTTCTGGTGCACTTGGGGTTTTTTTTTCTTCTGCAAAATCCCACCACATAAATCACCGCAGCGTCGTAACCGTTACCGTGGCTTTTCGCATTGACTTATGGAAAATGTGGATAAGTTTTGCACGGGTCCGCACGTGGCCGTGTGTGTGTGTGTGAAAGAGAGAGAGAGAGAGACAGGGGTATTTGAGTTGCTACCGAACTTAAAGGGAAGAAGGTAGCTCAATCTTGAGCGTACATGCAACCTGTCTGTCTGGGAAGCATCGCAGACGGGAACTGGTGGAAGGTAACATCTCGCGTCTCCGGTTGAAACATAAACATGTTTAATTATCCTTCTTTATGGTCGGTTTCGTCTGCGTGTGTTGCTCGGCAGCTCGCACGGCAAGAACGAGTTGCAGGACCCGTGGTTCCGTGTGCTTGATAGCCCAATTTTGGGGTGGGACCCATTCGCATTGCGGTAGGATTTGTGTGCAAAACCTCACCATCGACGAGCATCTAATTGGCTGCTTCGCAGGTGGCTTGCGGTGGGCCCGGGAGGGGGACGCATTGTGTCGTCGGAAAATGGAAAATGGTCCCGGTACAGGTACAAAATATGACGAAACACTACCGCCAAGCGAGTGTTTCGGTGAAGATAAAAATATCCTTCCGTACAGGCGACGTAAGGAAACACTTCGGGACGGTATTTATAGCTCCTACGAAAGCCTTTTCCAGCAGCTTTTACTCACCCATTTGAGGTGCACCCGAAAGGAATGGCATCCTCGACAAATGTGGTTACGTGTAATTGGGTGCCTCAAAACAATTGCCACCGCGAAGGATGGAGAGACCGGATTTTGTCGACCAAACCAAACTCCGGTTTCTTTTACCCATGGAACGATACATCGACACACCGTTTACGGACGAAATTGGCACACTAGGAAGCAGGCAACGATTTGGTTTTGATGCCACATTTGGTGCCGTGATGATTCCGGCAGCACCATCCAGAGGGTCTTGGGCGGGAAAATGGGTTCACGCCAAAAGCCACCCCGGTTAAACATTCAATTTGAAATTATGGCTCATCCTAGGAAATGGGATCTAGGGCGTTGGAATGAAATGGGCAGAACGAAATCAGGATATATGTGCTTTGCGGGAAGCCTTCAAAAAACAGCTGGCGTGAACAGTGATGTATCAACTGAATGGAGATAAGTTTTAAACATCAGTTGGTTTTATAAAAATATTGTTAACAATTCAAAATAATCGACATATATTCAGTGTATCCAGGAGCAAAATCCATCCTAAGTTTTAAATTGAAGAGATAAAAACGAATTGTCAAAAAAAAAACTTGATCAAGAAAACTGTTTCCTTTCCACACAAGAACATCACTGGCTTTGGTCGTTGTTACTTCCCCAAACGAACACAAATGCGAAACACAACTGACGTCAATGTTCACCGAGGAATCCTATCGTACGCTCGATGGAAGGTCAAAAGTATCTGTTGTAAGTAGAATGAAATGCTATTTTGAGGAAGCTTTTTCCAGGATCAAACGAGCCCAAAAGGCTTACAGCGTGAAGAAAGGTTAAACGAGATGAGCGCATTTTTCTTGATACGATTCTGCCCCAACTTGCATTTCGATGTGAGCGTTATTTGTAAGTTTAATAAACATCCCCGCCTGAATTGCACATGGTTTGCGTAATTTAAACGCATTCGCTAACGAAATGACAACAATAATAGACTATTTATCTGTGAACAATACACAGCTTTTTTCGGAGACGCCCGACATGATTCAACAAGACGCTTAACCACCACAGCAGTGTTGAAGCGTGTTGCCGTGTCCACGAACTTTTCCCATTATTTATTTTTAAAAGCAAAACCGTACCTCACAACCGCTCCCTTGACGGCATCGTGAAAAACGGGTCTTCTTTTTTGTTTTCTTAGGCAAATAAAATGAACGAAGCAATGCGACGCGATGGCAAGCAATTTTGAGCGATGATCTTGACTTTCACCCGTACAAATCAGCTGCTGCTTCGTCTTGACGTAATCGTACGCTGGTGCATTATTTTTCCACCCTCTGGGGGGAGGAGTTGGGAGAGGGAGGAGACATTTTCCGTCACAGATTGTACCGTCCACGACACGCGTACACGAACAGGAAAGGCGAACCCACCGCATTTGTACTCCATTAATTTGTAGCTGTCTGTTCGATCTATTTCCGGTGTAATAAATACGATATCGAAACTTTGTGTGTTTTTTGTTTTGGTTTTTTTATTTTTGGTATTTTGGGAGACGATCAAATGACGTCGATGCTTGGTGTTTGGTGAGTTTTTGTGATGGTGTGCCGTACGTCACCGGGGCATTCTGGATTTCTCGCTGCTCGCAGGGAATGAAGCGCATTCCAAACAAATGAAACTGCGTCAGCGATATTGTGCTTCCGGGAAAAGTCGGGAAAAGTTGCAAATCACTTTACGGGTAGTATTTCCTTGGGACGCGCTCTAATCACTTCCTTTTCAACGAGCTACCTGCGCAACAATTCTTTTTGAATTTAAATTTAGCAGGCCAAATTTAGGTTTAATTAAAAACTGCGTCATTTGCATAGTCTTCTTTTAAACCAAATATAGACAACCTATAACAGGAGTTTCAGTAAAAAAAAACCTAAGAGGCTCTTTATCTTCATAAACTATCGAAAGCGAATGATTTTTTTTTGTAAAAATAACTGAAAAAATGATAAAAATGACAAAAAAAAATTCTGCAATTTTACCATAGCTATTTCGTGAATAATTGGATTCCGAAAACTCTCGCGAGGATAATTATTTCTCCTTTTGTGCTTCAATTGAAAGACATGAGAAAGATGTGTGTGTCTAAAAATGCTCGTTAAAATATACTTTCCGCTTTCCTTGACGCCTCAGCTGACAGTAGCAGTAGCAACAAATCATGCTAATAAAACGATAATCAAGGCCACCGAGAGGCCATCAATGGCATCGTTATATCATTGCTAATCGACATTTGATGTAACCCGGTTCATGGGAACCCAAGGGAGGGTAAGAGGGGCTAACGCAGCGGTGATCTTTACGACCAGATGACGACCCCAATTAAACTTGTTTACAATTAATCTATGCATGGCCGGGAGGTCGAGGGACGAAGCGGGTGCTTGAGTGAAACCGTATTTCGGTTTAAAACAAAATCGAATTGAAAGGATTTTTTCCGTTCGCTTTTAGGGCATTATTTGCATTTTAAATTTTTGCGCACACCTTTTTTTGGGAAGGAAGAAGGCAACCTTTCCGCCAGGGAGCGTCTATTGGAAATCGATTTGTTTGTACGATTTACGTACGATTTTTATCTTGGATCTCCCCGCCGGGAGAAACGCACGACACGACCGTTATCACTCTTATTTTGGGTCATTTTTTAGGCACGGTTATGGTGCAGTGCCGAAGTTTGGCGTTCTCCATTTTTTCTCACCTTTTCACCGTACGTTAGTGTGTATCGCAGCGTATTGCTCGAAACGAAGTTTTGAGCAGCACCATTTGACAGCCGTTGTCGATCAATATCGGTTTTTTGGTAAGGCGTGTCGTGAGTGGAGCGACATACTGCCGAATTTCATCAGTAAATGATCATTTTCCTGGAGAGATTATTTGCAGATGAGAGTAGAAAAAATATACACAAAAATGTGCGTACGACATGATAAATCGAAGAACTATTACTAGAGGTGTGACGTTCGTTTCTCATCCACGGCAGATGCGTGCGTTAGTGCTTGCCATCGAACATCAAATATTATGGTTATCGAAATCGAACGATAACATCAGCGCGTAGCCCGTCGTCGACAATCGGTCTGCCTCATCGATTGCTTCACAAAAAAAAAATAAAAAAACCGACATCCTCACCCGCCGGCACTATCACCAGCGGCTTCGTCCTCAAAAACAGCTGCCGCGCATCCGACGTAGAAGAAAAAAAAAACAACCACCACCAAAATGACATGAAAATACATCAAACATATCGAAACAAGTGGAACACTACAGCGATCCCGGGCAACTTCGCAACTTGAAGCGTCAACAACACAAAAGCCCACTACGGGCCTCCCTGTTGTTGTTATTCGACGGTGGGTGGCTTTTATGAGTGTGCTTTCCCATCCGAAGATGATGAATGTTGGTGGAAAACCATAACACTGCACGTTCGATAAGAGAGTGCGAGAGTGTGTGTGTGTGTGTATGCGTTTCCGCGCGTGTGAGAGAGTGAGAAAAAGAGGACCAATAACACGATGATGTTGATGATTATGTCGCAGGACGTATATAGTGAAGATGTCGATTGATGATGACGGCTATCGTGTTCCGATCGTTCATCGTACCGAATGGGCCTATAACTGTAGGGCAGACACTCAGTCACGGGAGCGAATGACACACGCCACGCCATAAATGATTTCGAGATATTATTACAGTTTCTATAGTGGTGCAGTGCTTCAATTTGGCAGCGTTGTTTTATGTTACTGTCACTCGGAATGTATCACGTATTTCAAATTTCCTTTCATATCGCAAAATTCTTAATCCTGCCCTGCGCATTTATGGATTAAATTGACAAATAATCCGATAAAATATGGATCATTTTGATTGCATTATGTTGTGCAAAGTGCATCAAACAAATTGGTTCTTCTGGAAAACTACAGTTTAATGCGTGAAAAATAGATATAAACATAAAAATGTTTCTCGAAGCGGATTGATTATTGCAGTTATCAACCATGATAACACTTTACTACAATAACAGATAATTGATTGTGACAATTTTGAACATTTTTACTCCACTTTCAGCGTCTTCTTGAGCATGACTGATTCATCGTGTATGAATTAGTAAACAAAACCTTGTCTGTCAAAGCTGTCAAAAAATCAAATCAATAAAATGACAGCAGATGGCGCCACTATCCGGTGGATCCATGAATCTATTTTACCACAGGCGTGATTTTTTAAATAAAATATTAAGATAAAAAACATTCCAAATTATACTCAAAAATACGTAAGAGTTGCAGAGATTTAAAAAAAAACTCTTCAGTGGTACCTATTTGCTGCCAACGATCGTGTTGCGGATAGCTCGAAATATGACTCCACTAAGCGAGAACGATAAAATGAAGTTAAACAAACAAAAATGAGACAAAAACAAACAAACGAGCAACAGCGGCACCGGCATCTAGATAATTGTCCCGTCCGATCCGACCCGTTCACGGCTATGGCCATGAAAATGAAGAAAAATGAAGTTATCGATTTGATTTGATTCCTCTCTCCACCCAGCTCGGCCTCTGGTAGCGATAGGAGTGGTCTAACGTGTGGGAACCGAGAGCAGCAAACGAAAGAAAACAGATGAAACACCATCATTTCGAGCTACACACGAGCCTCCCTCCTTTTGCTCGTTTCCTTTCGAGCTGATTTGGCCATTTTCGGGTGGCTTGGGTCGAAGGCAAATTTATAACGTTACACAAGGCAACGATGTAGCGAACGCGATAAGCCCCCGGGAAAAAGGGAGATCCGAAATCTCGGAACCGTGGCGTTAAGCCTAACGAGGTCTGTCCGGAGAAAGGAGCTGCAGCGCCACGGAGCGTCAATGTCTAACGAAGCGAATCTAATCAGGGATGGCGCTGAGCCGCTGGTGGAGCTTTCGGCTCGTTTTTCCTACGCCCTGGCGTGTGACGTTATGGCGCGTTATGAACTTTGCCGGCATGCGTGGGGCAATCGTTGCCCACCACGCCGAAACCGGCGCAACTTCTCAGCGCCCATGAAATGAAGTCAATCAATCAATCACAATGAAGGACTGTGTTTGTCTGCGTTTTGCTTCGCCGCCTGTGATGCCGTCGTTCTGCATCGAATCCTTCGGCGTGTCAGCCAACTGAGCGCGGGCTTAGAAGAAGGAAAAACACTCCGGCGAACCCGAATCCTACACAAACATTGCCAGTGATGCGTTCCAATTGGAGCTACCGAGTGGGTGTTGTAGCGCATCCAGTGCGAAGCGTAAAGTAATGGCCCTACCGGATAACTCACTGCCTCGGGTCACGGGAACCAGATCGCCCGGGGAACGTCCGGGAAACTCGTCCGGAAGGGATTATCGACCTAACGCCCCCGGGCACCCGATGTCGACCCGGATGCCGGTACTAAGGCTTAGAAGCAGCGCTTTTTTACGATTTTCCCTAAACCAGGCTTCGGAGCGAAAGGATGCACGTCCATTCGCTACCAATCCCGGCGCACAGCAAACCAAAACTGACAGGCAAAACTCATATCCGGCGGTGCCGAAACAAAGCGAAACATTTTCAACCGGCCCTAGAAACGCCTCCACGCCAAGCGCAAGGCTGGCCTGCGGGCGGGCGTATTCAGGCAGCCAGCTCAACCGGATACACTTCCCTAGGAGCTACAACACATTAGCCGCATCCCGCAGGCGAAAGTTTATTTGAGTGTGAAAATGAGAAAATTATCATCGGATAAATTGTTTACCGGCGTGGCGGGGCACACGCTGCGGGAAATTCATCCAGGTAGGCTTTGGTGGTAGCGCCAGGCAACGGTTCGCCCTAGGGGCTGTCGGTTTTTGTTAAGCTTTCAAAGCAATTTTTCATTCAAATTTTGACAGCAATGGGTTTGATTTCTGTTGTGGATAATTTATAGAATCAATTTTACGATGAATATTTTATATCATTTTGTTGTTTATTTTGGATTTATCTTTGGATATATCTTATATTTACTCATTTTTGTCTACTGTTTATGCCTCTTTTGCAACACTTTTTGCTTTCTAGAGCCTCGCTAAATAATTATTTTTTATATTTTATTTAATATTCTTCAAAAAAATCAGTGTTTTCAAACAATGATTATTGGATTCAATTACCGTACAATTTTTTTTTTTAAATCTCAGAAAAATATAAAAATGAGTCAAGCAGTTACTTGAAAGGACACAAATTGTTTACGCTCAATGAAACGAACAGTTGGAACTGTTTTTAAACATTAAATAAACATATTACCATCAACAATCCACCAGATTCTGCAACCGCGCCGTCGGACACTCGATTTAATCCACTCCTCTTTGCAGCAGAAGAAAAACAAAATACACACACCGACAAAATATAAGGAAAAATCCCTCACAAACAGCTCCCCGAAGGCCACTAGGCACCGCCAGAGAGAAATCGCGAGCGTTTAATTTACTTTTCCTGCCCCTTGCGCATAAAATATATATCCACTCAAATACGAGTCCGCACGCCGCCGGCGGTTCTTCAAGAGTATTATTGTTGACTCGCCCGAAGACGCTCGTCGGGGTCCTGCCACGTCCTTCCTTTCCCTGCTGCGGTAAAGCAAACACACAGCCAGTAATCGTCCTTAAGCTGACCCAGTTTCGCTGGCTACTGGACGGTGGGCCACCAGATTTAAACGGCAACCGTTTATCGTGTTTTAATTTACCTTTACCGCGGGGAAAGGGATACACGCTGCCGTTTTGCGTTTTTTTGTATGTTTTTTTTTATTATTACTCGTAGCCTGCTTCATTCGGTCGGCGGGTCGTCGAAACAATCGTCGCGGCTGTCGCGATAATTCCCTCAGCTTATCCGGCCGAGCCGACCGGGCAGCTTTTAAAAACATTAATCTGCGCCCGATGAAGAACGAGAAAAGGGAAGAGAGGAAGAAGGAAAAAAACAGCCCTCAAAAACCTGCCAGCATTGAGCGAATAATCGATTTAATGAGCTGCTGCTGCTGCTGCTGCTGCCGAAGCTCGTTTATCGTTTCGCGCAAGTGAAAGGAGAAGGCGTGTTTTTGAATAGCAGAAGATGTCAAAACCGTGCGTGCTCCTTCCGTGCTGTCAGCGCCGTTGGTAATACAACACCGCACCAACCTTGACCTTAAACGCAAACGCTTTTCGTTCATCAGCTGCTTGCGCAACGGGTTGAGCGGATTTACGAGCGTCGGTTTTCGAGCATCTCTGACTCATCGGAGCGCGCCAAAAGCACTCAGCTGATGCTGAACACTTGCGTAAGGCCATGGCCGTACACGGGTTGACGCATGGTGGCAGTTCGTAGCGAGACCTTTGCACGCTTCATTAAACACGAACACACCAGACGCACCGTCCATAAATGGCACGTGGCCGAATGCAGGCGCATTTATTGCATGCTCCCCTTCCCTCCCCCACAAGCACACCCTTTTCTTCGAGAATCGGAATGAAAATTCTCACATTAGCTGCGTCGATTTTGTTGAAGAACATTGTTTAACATGTTTTTGACACAAATTCCCATTCCCTCGTCATTGTCAACGCCACAACGGCAAACGCCCGATGCCCGATGACATCAATGACGATAATTGTGTCGATAAATTTTTAAAAGTATACCCCCACACAGCAAAACGCATAATCAACCTGGCACACTCCGATGATTGGACGTTTTGTTGGCTTGCTTCAAATGACAATTTGATGAGCGGATGGAGGGGAAAAAAAGCAACACACGACAAAACAACAAACCCGTCACACAACACGATGGCGACGCAAGATCAATGCTCTCGCACGGGACTTTGCAGAGTTGCATTGCACACGGCGGACGACGACGCTATAACGCACCAGAGACGTTTATATAATCCGTTTAAACGTGCTGACGTGCTACAGTGAGGAACAGAATTTATTCTTCCTCGATGTTGCATGCCCTTCATTACAGCTTGAGTTTTAGAGAAAGGTGCAAAAATGAATCGCATGGGGGATATTAAATCTCATCAAATCTGCTTTCAGATTTACAGAATTTTTCTTAAAAATTAAAATAATACAAAATGTGGAGTCATGCATTCGGCTAATGAGTTTTTAGAGGGAAAAAAAATCAACTGAGAGAACCATTTATTCAACACGAGTGGTACGAGATATTACACTGAAGCTGATTTGTGATTGATTTTCATTCTTTAATCCATATTGAAGCATTGAAGATCTAAAGCTAGATCTAAAGCTTAGTTAATGTGTAGCTTAGTTAATAAATATACTAACAAAATACAAAAAATGTAAACATAGAAACGAATAAAATGATAATGCCAACAAAATGTTTTAAAAGAAAAAAAAAGTAATTTATGAAACTTTCCGCAAACACGAAAACAAAGGAAAAAAGGAATGCGAGAGAAAAAAAAACAAATAAAAACTAATACATCAATCAGCAGTACGACAAAATTTACAAAAGACACTCTAATTACAAACGCTTGGGGGCCTGATAAACGGACACACAAATCTCGTCCTCCACCGTACGATTGTTGTCTGGTTGCCCGGTTTTCCGGCAAATGCACGCTACAATCTGTTGTTGTTTCGGCTCAACTTACCCCAGTCCGCCCCTCTGGATGCCATCAACCCATTTCGGAACAAACAAATCGAGAAGGTTAACAACCTTGCCATCGAAACAGAAATCCTTCTAGTTATGGTATCCGCACTAGAAGACACACTGTTGGCAACGCGCGAACATGCGAAATTGCATCGAACCAAAATTAAATTCCCCTCCACGGTGCGGCATCCGTGCGGTGCCTTTTTCACTGCTGGTTTTTTGTTCTTTTCCTTCTTTAAGAAGCGAAAGATTAATTGCATCGTAAACAATTATGCCCACCCGCGTTTGATGTGTTAATTTTATTAGGCTTCGCAAATTGGTTGCTCATACCGTCGGGTGGGCGGGGAGGGGAATGATGGTGTTTGGGAGAGTGAAAGGTCACACCGGACGCCGAAGCCGCACCGAAATGTCAGACGTAAAACTCAACAACCACCACCACCACCACACGCGAATGCAACCGGACGAATTCCGATCCAATAAACACATCCTCAGCGTCGGGAGCAGCGTCCAGATTTTGTGTCACGTTCACCTCAGAGGGGTTATTTTATTTTTATTTTATTTTTTCCAAACCTGCTTTTACAAATCAATGGCTGAATCGATTCAAGATCAATCGTTTGGGACTCCCCCGGCAATGTCAATCCTTCAGCGGCCGAATTCAACCGACCGGAACTGTCTGGCGTCTGGGCGAAAATTGCGTGTTTGCCGGCGACCAGACAAGCAGACAAACCCGCTGGTGCTGAAGTTTGCAATCGTTCACTTCTGCCAAATTCTTTGTCTGCCCTACCTTCCTTCCCGTTCCCTCCGTTCCCATCCATCACTTCGCGACGACGCGACGGAATACTTCTTTGCGCCCGCATTGGAGAAATCCGCCGTCGCATTGATAAAGCAAACACGCGAAATTCCATACATCTCCAGTCCACGCAGCAAAAAGCCGGATGTGGTGCCCTGCGCTCGGTTCGATTTGCTGCGCAATACAAGTATTTTCTTGCCGGTTCTTTCGTTATCTTACGCCTGCTGCCTGGGAGGTACTGGTTTCAAAAATTTATCTTTCATTGATGGAGCTGCCAGAAGAGAGGAAAAAACAAAACACCCAACCGTCGCTCAACTCTTGGGTGGGAGCGGGGACAAAGAAAATAACTGCGCTAAAGTAAACATGTTTCGCCCGGGACGGGTAAGTTGCACCCGAAAATGCATGCCGCGTTCTGCTGCCGATTGCGATCGCGAAATACAGCGAGATAACGATTCGTTACCGTGTCGCCTCTTTTCGCTCACCTTGAACCTGCCCGGTGTAGGACGCGAAAAGTGCACTTGAGAGACTGGTGGACTGAGAGGGGACTTCGATGGCGGGCGGGAAGACAAGTCACGCACGCAGCAACTCGGACAAGACTCGCTCGCTCGGGGTTTTGTTTGCACAGCTCGGCGAGGAAAACTCCCCCCCCCCCCCCCCTTAAAAAAAACCCCCCCCCCCCCCCTGCATGAATGAAACCGACCGACCGCTGCTGACCGGGTGTGAAATAATTCACTAATGTGGAACTTTTATGATCAGCTGACTGGGCGGCACAAATAAACACCGACCCGAACTTCGGCGCATGTGAGATAAACAAATAAGCAGCTGCGAAACGGCCGGAGTAGTGCGCGATTTTGCCATTTATTTAGCAAAAAAAGGCTTTAATCGGAATGCAGCTTCGGTGGGATGTGAAATTTCCTTCACGGTTGCGACTGGGGAAGAAAATGTGTGCCGGGAATAAGGTTGATTATTTGCTCCCTTCGTTTCACGGGGATGCACTTGTAGGAAAAACGTTAATAAATATTTAATTATATTTTATAAGGAAGAAATGAAATTATAGAATTAGTATGAATTTTCTACAGAATCAAAAATTATCCTATATTTTTATGAAAAAAAATACTTACAATTGAAATATCTTTTATTTTCCTCAACTATTAATTCTCGATTAAAAGTTGAGGAAAATAAAACCGATTTTATTTAATGATGTGTAGAGTATTTGGCAAACTCTATTGGCTCTATTATTAGTACGCAAAACACAAAAAAAAAACATTACTAAAAAATTAAAAACATGAAATATTTTTAAATTATATATTATTTAAATTTATATAATGAAAAGTATTCAAAAATCGATGCAATGTTGTCACAAATTCGAAAAAATAAACATGAAAAAAAGTTGAGATGATAATGATAAAAAACCTATCTATATGCAGTCCTTGCATAAGTAAGCCACCATTTCCATCCCACCTGTGCGTTTCAGTAATCAATTAAATGGAGATCAAAAAGCGAAAAATAAACATCAGCCGCTCGGTACGAACGAAAGCAAAATCGAATAAAATGCCTTTTATCCATTCCTTTCCATTACTGCTCGGTGGAATAAAACACCCGCACGGATACCTGGCGTATGTGCGCCGCATCCGATCCACCGTTTTCTTCATAAAAATTAAAACAAATGCACAACGCGGCACCGCCAGCTCGCCTGCCAGGAATGCATTATTCATTAGCACATTCCTAAATGGTGCGAAGATTTGCATTTTACCTCCCGCCACCCGCAACGGCTTCGATGGGGAGGCTTTTATAGTGTTTGTTTCCCCCCCCCCCCTCTTTATGCGAGCGCTTACAATTTCGCAATCCATAGCATCTCATAAATGCGAGAGAAGCAAAAAAAAAAAGGTGCAAAAGGAAACCGGAGCAGGATTCAGAGTGGCAATGGATGGGGTGCAGTTTCATCTTCCCTCCGGCGGCTCGGTACACACCAACACACACACACACGCTCACCACATATGCACCGGGAGGGAGGTTCGCAATGGTGCTAACGAGTGGTGCCATGGTTGACGGCGCCGGAGTCAGCTCCGCTCCGTAAAAGTGTGCACTGTTTATTTTTATTCTACTGCTGGTATCTACATGCCACCGTGTTGGCGAAACCAGTGCTACTGCAGTAATTAGCATCCATTTCGCGAGCATCGAGTTTCGAGCTGCCGTCGGCGGGAAATGCGAGAATTTATCAACTATTTCGTTTAGTAAATTATTGAAGTGCAGCTCCTTCTCCTCTTCCGCGCCTGCTCGGTCCCGAAGCTTAGCCAGAAGTCACGAGAAAACGTGTTTGTGAGCTGCAGCGACATAATTCGCTTTTTATGTACCCTTCAGCCCGAAGGGAATGAAAGGGAAGCGTGATTTTTTCTTCATTTTTGCACCGGACAGCAATAATCGGTACCATTTTTTTCCTTCGCTCTCGCTTCAGCAGTAGAAAAGAAGAGAAAAGAGCTTAATTATCATCGTACCGTGCAGGCAGCCGATTGTTTGACATACATTAACTAATCAGTTCCACTCTGTTGTGGCTTTTCAACGTTACTTTACATAACAACGGGCGAACGGAGGCTCATCTTTCATCGGGCAGCTTATCAACGCACCAATTACTTATGGTTGTTTTGCATGGCCGCCACGGTGGAACCGGTGAGGTCAAATTTTTAACACAAAACAAAATTAATAAATTTTTTCTCATCTGAATATGCATTAGAAGTTTTCTATGGCTATCAACAATTTAAAACCTATGCTGCTGAAAATTGAATGTTTAAATATATTGTATTTAGATTTAAAAAATACGTAAAATATATTTTTCTCACATTCTTTTGAACCGCCTTTTCCCCCACCGTGCCACCTCATCCATCACACAGCGCTTGTATGACTGCCGCTTCTTGAAGCCTTTCGCATCGCTAAACATGCACTTAAAATCAATCACGGCGCCGGATTACGGCCATTGCATATTCTAGCCCGGGACTTGATATCATTTGCTGTTTTATAAATCCACCAAGGTTCAATTGGTGGCTGACCTTCGGCTCGGGAGGGATTGGATTACACAGACGGCGCCTATTAATCAAGAACTCGTTCTCGCTAGTAGCTAATGAGCGGATGATTGCGGGACGAGCCATTCTGCTCTGTATTATGCATTCTTCCCGGAACGAAAAACACGTTTCGGTAGCATAAAGGCTACCCCTAAAGCTTCCCTATAGCTCCCCAATCGTTCGATTGCGTAAACGCACACCGCTTATCACCCGCTGGTGAAGCGCTAAATACGACGCGTTATTCATAAATCAAGCCTCACTCGGGAAACATTTCTCCTTCACGTGCGGGCACCGGAAAAAAAAAATCGTTGATCGATGCGTAAAAAACTGCGTCCACGCTTTTACGCGCAAGCGATTTTGATAACGCACACGCCAAGCGCACTGATAACGCGCGATCCGAGGTGGAACAAATTGGGTAGAAAAATACTCCCCACCCACCCCCACCACCCGCTGCGGAGTTGAAGCGAGTTGGGCGCGTTCGACCGAACCGAAACAACGACAGCCACCAAAATAAAAAAGGGGCGATTGTTTGGTTTCGTGCGGAACCGTGCGTCGATTTATCATTTCGATCAACGCAAACACACACACACACACACGCATAGAGGCCCACCGAGCGGAAATGTTTGTCAAACAAAACTCTTCGCACCGAAATGGCAAAGAATGAAGCTCGAGTAAAAATAACGAAAACCTTTCTTTTCTCCTTCCGCAAGCAAAACGATGACACACGGCGACAACGGGATGGAAGAAACGATTCGATTCGATTTGCGACGGTATGTTGTGGGTTGAGGGGGAAGGGTGGTATGGAAAGGGACGCGCCATGCCATGTGGGGCCACACGATATACGATGCGACGCCGCCGCCGCCGCCGCCGCCGGCGGGCTGCGTGGTCTAGTTAGATAAGATAAGCGGGTGGCACACCGGCGGGTGTCACAGCAAACGGCCCAACCAACCAAGTGCGTTCAATGACTGAGGTTAAACCGAGTGCGTTTTCCGATATCAGCAAAGCCGCCCCGGAATCTATGCCGCCATTGTTGTCCGCCATCGGTAACCGATTCACTTCCTTGTTTACCAGGCCTGTTGTTGTGTACGTGACGTGTATTTTCGTGCCAGCAAATTAATTCCAACGTGCACGGGAAGGGAGTTTTGTGGGTTTGGTTTGGAGAGCAAAAT
The DNA here is from genome assembly GCA_000473445.2 of Anopheles farauti. Lineage (NCBI taxonomy): Eukaryota > Metazoa > Arthropoda > Insecta > Diptera > Culicidae > Anopheles > Anopheles farauti. The sequence goes on from KI915045.1 coordinate 7,185,378, forward strand.
ACTTGGCAAAAAAGCGTCACCATTGAAGATTGTTTTTGTTGAAACGCAAAATTAATCTTAATTTTAAGGTTAGAGTTTGTGGTCAGCAAGTTCTCAAGTTAGGAGAATATTGTCACAAAAGATTAAAAAAAAAGAATGCCATCCTATTAAGTTCCGATGAAAAGAACATTATTTTTGTTCTTCGGGAGTCTACACCATCATCGTGAATTAGAATACCTTAAACCCACTATTCAGGATAAACAACGTTTTGATTTCTTCAGTCTTATTCCTTATCCCTACTAAAAATACTCTGAAAAGAAGCACGAAGAGAAAGTAGGTGGAAAAATTGACGGAAACCTCCAAAATCGTCTTAGACAAACTATATTACTGTATAAGGAGATCTCTCCAAATGTACATTTCTCGGACATTTGAGATCCTATGTACTCTAGTTAAGGTTTCGAAGTTTAGTTGCGTTTTGAATAGAGTTGTGTGATGAAATTATTTGATGGCATTATTCCGATTGTGTCCCATGTCTTCTTGTGTATTTTCATTGAAAGCAGACATTCTCAGATCCGAATCCATGCGGTGTGCAATACTTCAAGTGTACTGTCAATGTTTGAATAGTTGTGCCGACATGTTCCCGATGGCGTCATCATATGCACTTGATTAGATCATCCTGAACGCCACCCATGCATTCCAAACAGGTGATGAGAAGATGAAGCTATAAGAAACAAGAGTCCGTTTGGCTGTCGAGGCGTTGGATAGGAAAAGGATTAAAGACATCGAAGAGCTCGAGAATCCATCCGCTTAATCCTTCATATCCAGTGGCGCCCTCTCGTGTCGGATGGCTCCAGAAACGGAATCATTCCACGCACACGAGCGCACCTTTCCGCGTGCAACCAATTAAGCAAATACGGTGGCTCCATCTCCGATGCAATCAATCATTGTGCTTGCTTTGCATCGTTCCATTCGCTCCCGAGCGGCCCAAAATCGCGAATCCCAGCCCCAGTTTGGGCCCAAATTCATCTCGCTCTGATAATTGATTCCCTTCTGGAATGGGGGTCAGCCTCGTACGACCGGTTTCTCTGGGTGGCATTAACCCAACTTGGGTGTTGGTTCCGAGAAGGCTGCCATAATTAATCTTGCTGGGAGCTGCGAACCGGGAATCATTATCAATACGGATCGGACCCGGTGGTTAGCGCAGTGGTTAATTAATAGCATGATATCCCGTGTCAGGTGCCGATGTTCCGGTGGTTGCACTCTTGTTCGAGACCTGACACGGACACCTTGTACGGGGGGGTTGAAACGAGACTCGCCAGCTTTAACATTGCAACCGTTTGCTTGTTTGAGGAGTCGAAAAATAATAATTTTACATGCCTTCCACATTGACTTTTATCGGCATAAATTTATACTTAACGCCAACATGAGTTTAATTTGAACGACAAACAATCAAGTGTGGTTTGATTAAATGCGATAGCAAATAGTTCACTGAACAAACTAAACCAAGCGGCATTAATTTTAGTTATTGTGCTCGTCGCTTTAATCGCTATCTAAAGGCTATCGTGTGTGATTGTACGTACGCCCAGTCGACCTCATTAAAAATTATATTAACAAGCTAAATCTGCCGCACACATCATCATCATCATCATAAAGTAGTATCATAATTACTCATCCTCTCTGGAATGCGTTGCGGTGCGGTGCGTTAAGTGCAGCAGCAGGAAGCAGCGCATTGGAACGAACAAAAAAAAAGCAAATCCCCTGACGCATTAGAGACGAGAGCAGCAAACGCAGCAAAAAACGCTCGTCAATGCCATCGATCCGGGCTCACTCGCGCCCCAGCTACCCTCACAAAATGAGGTCACTCGGATACGGCGGCGGCGATAGGTGGGAGGCAGCCGAATGATTATATAAAAACAAAACAATCCGACAAAGCCAAATGGAGGGAGGAAAAAAAAGCGCCCGAGATCGCAAACAGTAGCGTTACTGCTGCTGCTGCATGCACCACAAAATGGCCATCGCGACGGGCGCGAGGTTATGATATTTGTGATTAATTGCTATATTTATCTGCTGTGACTGATTCGATTAGAGCGCAACCGATTCGTTCGACCCCAAGTCACTGTGCTAACGGAGGCCAGTTCATTGCACGGGCACGAGACGCATGTGGATGACGCATCAGGTGTGTCTTGAAGCGTTCGGTATGATGACTCTATCGAGTGCGTTTTGCAGCACAGTAATAGCGTCAGAAAACCGGTCCGGAAGCAACGATTTTTAGCGTCATTCTGCGGACATGCTTCGAATTGGTGGAGAATTACATTTGTGAACTCTTTATTTACAGACACGGTATTTGAGAGCTGCTCCTGGAGAATGAAATATTTCAAGGGACGTAAAAATGGGTGATATGTCTGGATTCTACTATTTAATTGTTCTTAGTCATGTGACTCAAATGCTGTTTAGCTAGAAAATGCTTAATTTATCTGTTTCTATTTATCACCAATTAATGTGAAAAAATATCATCGTGACTGACTGACATAATTTGACATAAATTAAAAAGATGTAAAATTAGTTACAAAATTTAAAAATTCCACCAAGCTGACTAGAAAACCATCGGCATTGTTTGAATTGTACCTCTAGGTTCTGAACTAAAAAATTAAGCAAATTAAAGATTTTTCTAAAATTATCCTACTTTTTGAAATATTTCAAAAAACGTTCTCTCAGCGAAGAAGCGACTTGATGGCGCTTGCAAATTCCTTCCGATCGATAAAACAATCGACAACTAGCAACAGTTGGAAACTGATGTGGGCATGAAGATACTCACCACCGTCAAACGAACACTCGAACCCACCACAAGGAGGGAAAGCCAAACAGCGACACCGGCTCCGAACCACGATGACGTTTCACCGTGCCTTACTTGCAACCGGAAGCAACCGGCAGCTGCTCGCCCGCTCGCCTGCAAAGCACTTGAGACGGGCACGAGTGTGCGCGCGCGCTAGGCGAGAATTTCATTTATCATTGATTGTCGTTCAATGCAAAACCAATCCCGGGACACATTGTAATGCTGGCGGAGAGAAGGGTGGGTTGGGTGGGTTCGGGAAGGTGGCACCACCGTCGCAACAGGAATGTGCGCTTGTGACGCTTATCTTTGTTGAAATGGCGAAATTCTTTTCCTCCTTCGCACGGGGCGCGATCGATGGTTATCTGCAATGCAATTACATTCCATTGTGACGGGTGAGGCATTGGATTGCGGGTGGGGGGCTGGACAGGAGGGGCTGTTTTCGATGCACCAGATGCATTCCGGTCGGTACGTTCGTGTGAAGTGTGTGGTGCCGTGTGGTGGTGTGTTCTTTTATGAAAATTGATTACCAATTGTCAGAGTCGATGTAGTCGGTTGGTGATGCAGGTCAGCCGTGATGCAGTCGAGAGGTTGATCTAGTTTTATTGACGCACACACATACACACTCAAGGCACGCTACAATGGCAGGTTCTCATGCACATGCACGTCCAGGGTGTAGAAAATAACGAGCGCTAGACCGCTAGGCGGCGTGGTCTTTAAAATAGAGAGCGAAAAAAACAAGCAATACAGAGCATCACTTCAACGAACCGAACAACAACAAACCAATCTGCTGGCGTTGATGAACACTCAAGTGGCAAACGATGTCCATTTCCGGGTTCCGGAGGAAAAAAAACCAACGAGGCTACACCACGATGCGGTGGGCACAAGAAAACTGCAGTAAACCCACGCACCAGACACACATCCTGGGCCGCATTTGGGTCAGTGTTTGTGTGCGTGTCGTGAGAGCAAACTTTGCCCGGAACTGCATCGTTTGCTTTTTGCGACCAAAACAAAAAAAACACTAGGTTCGTTTTAAAAAATTCGCACCACTCTTGAAAAGCCACAATGTTCCTGGGGTTTCTTTTTTGTTTCAAACACTCTCACGGATGCACTTTTTCACGGTTAAAGTTTGCCCGATCCTGTTAGACGGCAGCTGCCGTGCACGTTAGATGAACGCTATAAAAGGGCATAAATCTTCATCCGACCAATGGCCGCCCAAAACGGGGGAAAGGAAAATATGCACACGAAAGCTGTTTCGTGGGTTTTTTTGCGCATCGAAGCAACCCTCAGCCGGACGAGCGAAGGAAAAGCGAGGAAAAATATATGCAAAAGATCACAAAAAATTCGAAACTATTATCGCGCGCTTGGAAAAAGTGTTGTCTCGCCGAGACAAGTTTATTCACTGCTGGAAAAGAGAGTTTCCCTTCCCAAGCTAGCATGGTGCAACACCAGTAGTATGAATAAAAAAGTATGATCCGCGTTTCGCGCGATAAACACGGAGACTTCGGCTTGTGGACTCTGGACAGAGCGCTAGGTCACAGCACGGGTTTTTCCACTAAAAAATGTTTTATATTTTTTTGCACGGGTCGATCAAAAAATACCACGACGAAGTTTTGTCGTTCCCGGTTTGTCCCGGCCGAATTGTTGCGGTCACACGTTCACCCTTGTTAGCTTCCCGATCGGGAAGGGGGTTTCAAAGTTGAAAGAGCAAAATATCCACTTTCCATCGCTAGTCGCCGGGGCGCATGTTAAATGCATGTTTTATGAATATTATTGTTCAATTTTTGAGGGGTACGACAAGTTTTTCGATTTTTCTGTCCTCTCTATTTTTAGCCGGATTTACGCCGGAACGAGCGATACCTACGCTATCACACGATCACGAAGCGGGAGATGTGATTTGGTTCTACTTTTTTCGCTGTCAAAAAGACTTGCACATGGATCGTTCACACGTTGGAGAGGTGTGCGACGTGTTTGTTGGTCTGAATGAAATATGTATGGAGCACTTTCCAGCGCCAAAATGGATGAGCTGCCATCGAAAAAAATTATCATGAAATTTAGAACGATGTTTCTTACAATTTTAAGAATATAACTTTTCAGTGAGAAATTCTCAGTCTTCAATTTTTGTTAGAAAACAACCAAATTTAACTTTTGCTAGTTGTAAGTGGCTACTATGATTTAGTAGCGCCATCTGGTGACAAAAGCTCATAACAACAATTAGAACAGCCTTGAGATAGCTCTGCTCCAGAAATAGGATCCAACTCTGAAGAAATTTAATTCTCTATTTTTATTTGCTACTTTTGAAGCAATACAAATCAAACGAGAAAGAAATATATCAGAATACTTGCTAGGCTAATTGGAAAAGCTTGAGGGAAGCGTTACTATAGCAACACAGAGAACACAAATTGATTGTACCGAAAATTCTCTACGAACACCTGAAAAGACATACAGGCTGAAAAAAAACCCTCGTTACCTCGATACCTTTCTGAATTAAAGCGAAATTTGATAACACTCCCATTTGCTTCGCAAACACAAACGATATCGCACACACGCTTGCCTTGGTTTTTTTTCGTTCTAATTGCAACCCTGATGCTCCTTACAAAACGCGTTCGAGCGTGTGTCATTCAAAAAAGGTGCGTAATTAAAAGTTAATTGTTTAATTAATTAAGCACATCCACCCGCCGCTACCGAACGCCCACCGGGCCGGATTCCCGGGAAAGGAAAAAGTCGTCGAAGCGAGCACAGAAACAAAAAAAAGGACAGTCCCATAGTATCCTGGTACACTTGCCAATTCGCATCTGATGCTTACGCTCGATTGGAGGGCCATGAAATGTTGTTCACTGGAGTGTGTTCTTCTTGAGCAAATACTTTACCCTCCGTTGCTCCCATCCCATTTGCTCCTGGCAGGATCGGCGTTCAGGCCTCGATGACAGACGCCGACGAAAGCGGGCGACTCGATTCGATTGATATTTGAAAGTGCGAAACGAAAACAGCTCGAGGCTTGCAGGCAGTTAACTTTTACCATCGAACGAGTGGCAGGGGAGGAAGAAAATTGGGAAAAAAATCAAATGTCTTCGAGGTGGAAGTGTTGTCCTTTATTTTTGTTTTGTTTTGTTTTTTTTTTATTTTCCAGTGCAAACAAACATCAGAATCGCATTTCGAAAAAAGCGAGACGTAAATGAGTTGATTGGTTTTCGATTTACATTTTCGGGACCTCGGTCCTCGGCTTCATGGAAGCGGCGGTAGACCTACTTGACTACTTGAATAAATAAGCTTATTTACAGGCCGGCCTTTTAGCCAAAAAAAGAATTTAGATGCTTATTGGAATCAGATTCTTTAGTAGGTAATGTTACGAATGATGTATAAAAAAATGCGAACATAAAGCAAGCGCCACAAAAAAGTAGTGTACAAATATTTCTCAGAAAACCTTTATATTTTACCTAAAGTAAACTGAATGTGAACGACTGGAATGTTAAATATATTCAAATATAATATTGGAATTAGTATCATTATGCAGTATTTCAATCAACTAATTTCCTTTCAAATTTGAACTTTTTGTTTTGGATTTGCTCGCCTACTTGGGATGAAATATACACAAATAATGACGTAGCCTCCCAGTTAGAAATCCTGTTCTATAAATACGTTATCGCCAACCCTATTTGACGTGAGAATGAGAAACTTTCCAATCATAAAAACGTTGCACGGTCTCGCGTCGATTCAGTAGGTTGTAAAGATTAACCGGTATGGGAAAAAAAACAATACAAAAAAATTTACTACCCCTTTAAAAATGCGGGATCCACAAAAATAGCTTCAATCCAAAACGGTGCAGATTATTATTTTTATTTTCGTTGCATCTAGATCATTCATATCCCTAATGCCCCTTCCGCTGGCGCCACAAGAGAATCGTGGTGGCTTATCACGTGCCCATTAAGACTCACGGAAATCGATTTCTTATCTGTGGCCGATTTTTGTGTGGCCCAGCACGACAAACAACTCGTAATCCTATTGCAGCGAAACGAAAATGAGACAAATAAAAGCACCCACGAGGTTGGGTCGAGTGCGCAAAACACGCTAATGCACACGAGCACGCGCGTCACCCCTGCCAGGAGGGGGTGATTGGGTGCTACTTTATCGGCTCGTGAGATCGACCGGTCCAATCGGTCAAACGCCTCGCGATCGTTATCGGGACGAGGGCGAACACCCTTGAAGCGCCATGTTGGCGACTTTGGCTCCCGCTGGGCAACCGAGCTGTGTCCGATTTTCTGACATTTACCAACACACAAACGTGTGTTGTAGCCCTTCACGTGTGCCCGAGGTCAGTCAGGCGGAGGAGGCGGTGGTGGAGGCAAGAGGGTGGCAAGGGGGTTTTGCTGATTTTTTTTTCATTTTTTTCTCCCTGGTTTTTTCTTCACTATCCGCGTGCATTTTGAATCCGATCCGGATTCGGGGTGTAGATAAGCTTTACATGGTTTAACTCTTGAGTGAAGGTGAAAATTTTGCAGCACGAAAGTTACAACAAAATGAAAATTAGCTTCTTTTTTGTGAAGAACAAAATGACCTAATAGGTTTTAATTTACTTTCCGTACATAACGAGTTTTAACGGTCCAACAAAAATAATGCTATTAAACGTCAAAAGACCCAACCCAAAGAAAAACGAATGCTGCCGAAAAATTGGTCGATTGAAAACAGAGCAAAAGAAAAAGCATTAAAATTCTTGATGTCTCTAGAGATGAAACAATATTTTTTTCTATAATAAAATAAGATAAAATTATAAAATAAAAACTTTCTCTTCAGCTAGCGATAACGTGGTACTATTCTTAAACATTAAACCCAAACAAAGAGCAGCAAAAGTGTCTCACCGCAAACTGACGTGCACTTTCGATTCACGCTCGCTCGTCGCACGTCGTTAAAACGGCGCAAATATCGCCGGTTTAATCTCGATCGTAGAAAAAAAAGTGTTCCGCTCTTGGGTTTAATGTTTTATTGCCCTTCACAGCGTGCCGATCGCTCTCCATTACAGACTTCCACCCGGCCTTTCGCCTCGGCAAACCATGATACACGGCGCGTTGCATAACCTAAGATCATAAAGCAAACCGACGAGACCCGACCGACCAAATGGGCACGCGCTCGTGCACGCTTTGGAAGTCGGATTTTGCCCGGCCACTGGCACAACATATTATTTCCTGCGCCTCTCAATACCACCCACCCACCCACCGCACCGGGTACGGCGGGGTAATTTTCCCATTCACCAATCAAGCGAACGAGCACGATCTGGGCACTACTCGCTTTGTTTGCGGCGGTTGCCGTTCCGTAGCATAATCTCCTGAAACGCCGCCATGGTACGGGGAAGTGCGCTGCTTTCACGGTTGGCAGTGCCGGCTGTCGGGGGACTGATCAATCGATCAAGATGCAAGCAACGCGAGAAAACACTATGCGAAATGAGTGCGCTACTCTCGCGGGTAATAAGCACGGCCTACCAAAATGGAACGGGGGAGGCCCATCAAGCAAGTGTGTCGGTGTATTTCACGTTCCGTCATGATCAGCGGCTATTTCGTGCAAGCAAATGCCAAAAACTATGATAGATACGTTTTTGGACACACACCTTTCCAAGATGAATGCATAAAATAACACTATTTGACTGAAAACGGTTTCCTACAGCACATGAATGAGTAAAACATTTAGGGCCAAGATTAACAAAGAATTTAAATAAAATGCACAAACTATTGGTATTCTAGGTATTCATTAAAAAAATCGTTCCATACCACTATAATACCAATTTTAGAGATGCACATTGCATAACTTTCGGGCGCAGTATCACTAAAACGAAAAATACTCATTTTCAACAGTTTAAAATACTCCAAAAATTTAAAAGCGTGTAACCATTGCTGATCGAATGTGAAACGACGGTTTAAGTTTTAATTTAAACAGTTTCCAAAACCTTTCCTATCACGATCACCACAACCATGCCTTTCATAGTTTAGTAAATAAAATTGTTTAATGCATACGATGCTAAGGACGGTGCAGAAATTAACCTTAATTTCCATTTCCTTCGGCACACACGGCGCACGATCTACACGACCTTCGACGAAGGGCCATGATCTTACATCACCATCGTTCGCTGACTTCCTAGCCAGTGAGAGCAGCGTGTCCCGTCCATCGCCCGGTTTGCCCTTTTCGCGGCACGTAGCTTTAAAAAAACTAGATCGCCCGATACGCCAACAGGAAGGACGATCGACCGGGCGAAACCGTGTAATGAAGCAGTAGGTGAAGAAAATTAAAGTCGCGCTCGTGCCCGCTTCGACCAGTCAAGGTCCTGGTGGCCTCGGGGCCCTCGGTTCCAGAAAACGTTCGCACACGGACCCGTGCATCGGGAGATCGGATGAATTTCCTTCCATCTTTCGATGGTCCCAGCCGGTAGATCGAAAGAACATCCTATCTTCAACGGCGAATCTCCGAAACCTCACCGGAACGCCCGTTCAGGGCACCTAATCTAATCAAACATTGAGTGCGCAACGGACGAAGTGCGCCCGGCTGAAAGGGTAGGGGGAAGGGAACCACCAAATTGCCCTAGGCCTTGAACGAAACCGATCACCACAAAAGGCATGATACAAATGGAGCGAAACTTTACGCAACGCTAGGAAATCGTGCCGAACGTCACCTTCGTGGCCTCGCGGTCAGCCAATCATAAGTTATGCGCTCTCGATTATGACGGCGGATGAGTTACGGCGCTAGAACACAATCAAGGTGAATTAAAGTGTGAGGCACACTTCTGGTGCGCATTAACATTTCGATCAATTTAAGATCGTACCTAAAAAAAAACAACAACCCTTCCAGTGGCCAGTTGGACGGGGTGACCTTTCGGGTACGGGCTTCAAAACAGGACCGACAATGTTGTCGCTGAGCAAGTGTTGGGAGTATTTCGTTCCGAATCTATATGGTTTGTTCCGTTCTTGAGTCGGAACGATCGGAATCTCAAAATACAAGCTGTTCCGAATTATACTCAAATATAATAGACAAACTGGGCCAGGAGTTCTTTGGCCTGTGAGCATGCAAGCAAAAGAGAAACGATCATGTCGTCTTTATAAATGTTTTTTTCGCTCACTGTTAAGATGATTTTTTGCAAATTCAATACAAAAGAAACATTCTCTTCTCACACCAATTGGTCCTTTTCGTGTGCGAGTTTGTTCCACTAGGTTCATTTTAACTATTTGTCACACAAAAGTTACAAACAATTTTCATATACAGATCTGCATTATTCCACATTTTTCGTTTTCCAGCATTTTTGCAGATTATTTCATTTTTTATTCAATTTTGCGTATTGTTGTAAGTTGTTGTAATCAATTCAAGTCTATTTAAATTTAGTTTTGAATACTGCTAAAATACGGTTAACAATAAATAAATGCATAAAATCGCCAAGAATTCGGTTTCAAATCGTAGAATCAACGAACCTATTTGATTCGCTCCGTTCGCTCTGTAAAAAATACCTAGTTCTGGTTCGGTTTCTTTGTCTTCATCATTCTACCATCTCTACAATAGTTGTTATTCACAGCGAAAGCAAAACTACTGCGAAGCAAGACGCCTAGAAAACAGCATAATTGAATAAAAAGCAAACTTGCCGAACAGCGAATGTGATTAAAAATGGAATTCCTTCCCCCGGACAAGTGAATAAAATTTACATCAACACGCTACTACTCACCTGTAACGTCTTCGTCGGCAGAGGTGCAACTAGTCGTTGCAAACAGCACTGCTGCCACCATCAGCACCTTCAGCATCGTCGCAAATCGATGCATCTTCATCATCGATACCTCCTTTTTTGCGCTTTTGGATTCCGCGGATTCCGCGCGTTCGCCGATGGTCGAACGGAGTCTGCTCTCCTTCACCGATAACACGGGTGACACGTGGCACCACCACACAGACACCGTGGCAGACAAACACTTGCTCACACAAAGCCGGACGGGCAGCACGGGTAAAACAGCGGAATAGCGAAAAAGATTTGAAAAAAAAAACACACACACACACACACACTTCGGAAAATCACTTCCGCTTTGCGATCTGGACGTCGCGTTTCTTTTTTTTCCCTCCTCCTTCTCCTGCTATCTTTGCACAAACTTTGCACCTTCGCAAACACCGGCAAATGCAATTCAATTTATGCCCGCTTTTTTCACTTTCTTTCTTTCACGCTTATCTGCTTTCGTTTGCCGTTACACTTCGCTCACACCTTTATTTTTTCTTCCTTTTTGTTGCTTCGATTTTCCTTTTCGTTTTACTGGCTCGTACTAGACACTCAAAGGCACGCTTTAGTGAAGGAAATTTCTTCTACTATTAACTTTTTTATTTCCTTTCCGATTTTTTTCTCCCTTTTTCGCTTGTTCCAGGGCACTTGTTATATTTCCACTTTTAACTTCGCTGTTTTCTTGTTATGGTTATTTATTTTTTCCTGTGATCGCTTATGTTCGTTTGATTACAATTCGCAGTGAGTGGGTTTTATGTCTCTTTTTCGTTATTTTACTTCACTTACATGCTTTATTTTTCTCTTTAAAGCTAGTGACACAGACCACTGCTAGCGTTCGGTTTTGATTGGTGGATCGTTTTGAATGTATCGTTTGTCTTTCGGTTTTCCTTCGTACAATAATTTTCACTACACCTTCCTTCGAAGGGACGAAAATTGCTCACGAAGATTACGCAAAGTTCGGCGTCGGTTGCGACGTGTCGTCGCGCGTGGAGACTAAATCCAGCCTGGTAGCTGTTGAGCTGGAGGCCTTTTACAAGCGGCCGGTCGGGATTTTCTAACACAAACACACAAATAGTTACACTTACACACGCACACGTACAGCTAATGGGATTATATGCACAAAAATACGCACGTGTGTGTGTTGTCACACGCACACAAACACGCACACATACACACGGCAGAAGCGCGCATGTGGGAAAGCAAACACCCACCGTGCTTTTCTTATTTAGTTGTTGTCCTTTTCTTTAAGGTTGTTTCTAACTTCTCGACCGCAGCGTCGTTAGCGCTTTAGAATAGATCAAAGTCCTGTAAGGAGAAGGAAAAATTCCAAATTAGTATGAATAGGTCAAAAAGCAGTAAAATAAAAAATAAAGCCCGAGAGTTCATTAGGAAAAATCGGCCAAAGTAGCAAAAATTCATCTTAATTCATGTAATTAGAACAAGAGCCCACGTGCGGGGAAAAAGGCGTAAGTCATTAAACCCTTCCCGAAACCGACGGAAAGAGGCAATGGAAGTGCAAGTTAAAAATCATTTCCTTGACCGTGCCACCAAAACGCCGTGATATCTAAATCTCGCTATCGTTCGTGGAAATTCGCTCACCGGCCATGAGATAAAGGGCAGATAAAATCGCTTTCAGTGCGGGGGATTTTTTTAGGGCGTGCGTGCAGCTTACAACCAGTTACTAGATATTCCCTTTTCGTTCTGGTAAGGGAGTGTAATTAATCATTCTGACGTGAAGTTGCTGCCGGCTGCTAGGAAAAAGACGCAAACGTTCGATCGCAGGCGCGTGCAGCGGACAGAAATTGCAATTGTCAAGCCCGGAATCCTTCTCGGTCGTATTGCTACTGGATACCGAGTGACATTTTAATTTCCTTAAGTGACTGCAGATTGCGTGCGCCACACTGAGATGAGTCGGCACATTTTTTGTACCAATTTTTCTTTTTCTCTATTTTTTTCAACCCGTCCATTACTGCGAAGCTCGGGGGTCTTTTGTTTCAGCGGCGAAGGCCACCGTTGCCGAATCAGGAAATCAGAGTATTCAATTAAATTTCAATCATGATAAGCGTTAGCGAAAGGTGCAAGTAATCCATCGGGCTTGAATGCCGTAAGTGGCGCATTGAGTTCGTTTGACTTATCAGGCACATTTGTTAGAGTCATTAGGCTCATTAGGGTTGGTTTTGGGACGGGGAAAAGGTCAACAAAAGGGTGTAATGAGTTCGATGCAATTTTATACTTTTGAGACTATATTTTAATTTTAAATAATGATTGTTAAAAAAAAATAATAACATTATTTACAATCTTTTTGAAATTTTGGGTTGCCTTAAAAAATAATTAATTCAAATGGAAAGAAAACATTAGAAGTTCTAAATAACAATAAATAGTTTGACAGAGGTAGCTGTTGTATGGTTCTGTTGTTGATAAATATTAAAATGACAAATGGGCCCACTTTTCATGGCTACTAAGATCGTGATGTCAACCTTTTAGTAAACAATATTTGACAGCACGTATTACGAAATGTCAACGTTAACGTCAAAAACGATACTAAATCTGCTCGAAGCAAAACTCCCTTTTCTACACAGGATTAATCACTTCTAATTAATCGAACAGGGCATCAACCCTAGCACATCATTATCGAACATTATAGAGCGAAATGTCCGTCTTCGCGAAATGGATCGCGTACCATTTTGCAGCTCATAAACGAACCACCTCCTCCGCTCCTCGGGAGGGAGCGTAAGTTGTGCGCCCATCAACCGGGCCTAATCATTCTAATGACGATGATGACGGTGATGAAGATGATTGGCGTTCACCTTCACCATGTCGAACAAATGGAACGTGCAAAACACACACGCATGGCGCAAAAACAAAAAAAAAACGAGAACAGTCCAACGAGTTACACGAACGCTAATTTCCCTAACGCACATCCGGCGGTGGTTGGGTTTTACCCCGCAGACACGGCAAGCACCGCAGAACGGAAAAGCATAATTTAGGCCAGCCACCCAAACCAGCCAGTTGTGCGATCTGGTCTGGTCTGGGGGTCTTCTTCGTTGTGTCTTCCTCGCGCGCGCGCGCGCGCTCGCACCTCCCAGTTGCGTAAACTGTTGTTGCGCTGCCGAGACGACGCTCTGTCTGGCGCGTTGCTGGTTGCGCCACCGGTTGCCTTGTCGCTGCCGCGTCCGAAAGCCGCCGCCCGACCACGGTTTCGGGTCCCGCAGTGAAGAATGTCGCATCGCATGTGGATTAGGCGGGCAAACCTGGGGGCGGGTTGCGGTGTTGCAAGATAAACGAACCGTTTGCTCGGTACATCCGATAACCAGCTCGGGGCGGAAGATCCATGGAAGGAATGGAGAAATTGCATATAAATATTCAACCGCGCGGAAATGTGGCGGACGCGTCCGATCGTCGGCTAAAACGAAATCACACCACCAGCAACAAACGGGCACACAAGACACCGGGACTTCGGGATGATTCGGGGTTGTTCAGCGTGATATTAAAATTAAAATTTATGGCTTTTAAATTAGCGAACGTTATAACGTTAGGCTTTATATCGCGGGTCCATCTGACGCGCAGCAGTACACATTGCTGGTCCGTTGTTTGGCCACGGACACAACAGGGACGTCGTCGGCTTTTGCAAATGGTTCCCCGCTCGCCCGGATGCCATGATTAAGCCGTTACGAGCCTGACTCTCAATTATGTGTGTGTGTGTTTGTGTTTGCGAGGAAGGGATGAGGAAGGACGGGGGCACGCGTTTTTATTGTACCACGCAGTTATGCTCAAATCACGACGGTAAGAAATCCGCGAAACGTCCGGCTGGAGCGGAAATCTAAGCGAAAACAGGGACGCATTCTTAATGACAGCCTAATTAATGAACCGTGTAGTTTATTAGTCAATAATTTACGACCCCTGCCCCCCACCGCGCGTGGGGTGATCCGCGGTTTCTCTTCCCCGTGATTATCTGTATCTTTTTCTTGTATATTTTTGATTCTATTTTCCTGCTCGACTAATGAACCGGAAAACGGGGCGCCGGTGGATGGGTGGGTGGCCAAATCAAATTCGCCGATTAAATCCACCATAAAACGCAATTTGTCTCGTCCGAGGAGTCTCGACAATGCGGGAGAGAGCGAGAGCGAGAGAGCGAAAGAGAGAGAGAGCAAGAGGCGCCGCCAAGTTTTGAAGGATAAAAATAACACGAGATGAATGGACGCGACGCACCTTTATCGCAGCAGGCCACGCGTGCGACCCGTTGCATGATGCGCGACACGATTGAGCTAATTATTAATTTAATCGTTTCGGCTGTCAAACATCGGATTAGAATCTTCATTTTAAATTATAATAGTTTCCCCTTCCCCTCCCTGCGTCTGACTCACGGGATCAACACACTACAAGACGTCAAAGGTCGCAGAGCCTCCTATGACCTTCCTATCGGTGTGATTTATTTGATCATTACGCTGACTTCAGGGCGAAAGTTGCTGGGTCGATTATCGCACGCTCATCCTGCTCATCGCCGGGGTTGCGGTGATCGTAAATCAATTCAACCTGTCGCAGCGGCTCGGGTTGAGAAAAACTTTGCATGCGGCACGAAAAACGATCCGCTAAAACATATTTTACTACCGGTTTTTTTTTTTCTCCACCCCACCCCACCTCCTCCCCCTCCTAGACCAGGTATCGGTTCACACCAATGACAAATTCGTCGTTAAACTCGTCCGCTCACTTACACTCGCGCCCGATCGGGTGGTGAGAGGAGTCTAACTCACACCTTCTTCCTTCCCTTCTACAACATACCATATGCCGGGTCATTTCATTTCACCGGGCGGCTGCTGTTATTTTATCGATAAAACAGAATAGTTTTTCCTTTCCGGCGGTTACGATCGTGAGTCACAAAGCCGGCAATGTGTACGCGTTCCGCGTTCGGTGCAGAAAACAAGCGTTTCTAGCGTGAATGAATCATTGTTTTGAATTTGACTTTCACGGGCAACGAAACGAAATATTGCAACGGTGGGGGGATAATTATGCGAGCGGTATTATACAAAAGGGAGAGGGAGAGAGAGAGATAGAAACAAGATATCAAATGATTCAGTCAAGAAAAGAACCATTAATATGCCTTTTTTGTAATAGTACCGAATGCTGTTTAACTGAAGCTATTTTTCTATCGCATAAAAATACTCTTTTCAGAGGCACACTGGTTCACTTTTTTGAACAAGTATACTTTGTACCGCTTTCAACCCACAATGGCTCAACTGCGAAAGCGATCGATCGATCGCATCTTTTATCGAGCTAGTTGATCAGCTGAATTGAATTTTGACCAGCGCAAGCCGATGAACATGCACATTTCGTGTTCACCTTCCTTCCCACAAACGTGTGAGATGATAAACTATTCTTCTCACTCGGTGCGAAACGAACGACAAACAAATCTCCGTCCGTCGTCCTCAACGGTTTCTCATCCGCACTCGAAACACGATTTCGATTACGATTCCGAAACGCCGATATTTGGGGCTTATCTTGCGCGCTATCACACTCTTTCACGCGCACCCGGCAAAAGGCGCTTAGCCGGAGCCAAATTTCGTTGGCGCAGCAAACCGAGAAGGCCCCCCTGAGGCCCCAAACACACACGCACACTTGCGCACGCAAAACAAACACACATGCACGGACCGGAGGGATCGATCGAGAGCGCTCCGTATCATTCGCCATCCAATAGTTCCCCCTTTCCGCACCGGATGCTGTCCCCCTTCGCTACCCTCCGGCAACCGTCCAATATCGGAGAAAATCGGTCACAGAGAGAAACAACCGAAAGCGTTTGACGTACCAAGCTTTTTTTTGCGCACCGGCAATAAAAAAAACACACACAAACGTCACCGGTTTTCGTACAACACAGATCCACCACTTGCCGGGGTTTGGATGAGAACACGCTGGCTGCTGCTGGGTTTTGACACACATTAAACACCTGGGAAACGGACGGCCAAGTCTCACGCCGCTTTGGCTAACGACACTTTCACTCGCACACAAGACGACGCGATCGGCACGAAACGAATACTGCGCACATGGTTTTCGATTTTTATCAAACTAGCCGCGATAAAACAGCACACAGTTATTAACTCCGCGAGTAATCTACGCGAATGCGCGTGTGTCTTTCTTGTTGGACGCCGAAAAATCGCTCGCTGTAGTCGATGGCACAGCACGGAATGGAATGATGCTCTCGGGTTTGAGCCTCCTCGGTTCAGGCCACATACAACCGCACACGAGCAGTTTCGAGCTCGACCCAGCCAACCGGTCGAGCAGTTGGTTAACCTCCGATAAGCTTCACACGGTGCGGGTGCTTATGTGAACTAATTTTCGTAGTTTACTGCTTTCGTTTAGTTTACTAATTTCGTAGTAGTTAACTTTGTTTCAATTGACTGGTAGCCAATAACTTTCACCCTTTGCAACCTGCAATTCTGTTCTACATCTCTCTACCAAAGTTAAAAACAGGCAAGGATTTCGAGTGAAATAAAAGACTGCTCGAATAAAAAACAGGGCAAACAAACTTTTGACCGTTTCGTTACATTTCTTCCATAGTGTGCAGCCGACGCGAGCTGATCGGTTCGCTCCTACGTGAGCGAGAAGAGAGAAATTAGAGAACAAACCGCAACAGGGCATTTCAGGCGTCCCTTGGAGGGAAGGAGATGGAGCTAGATACAGAGAAGCTGGAGCACGAGAGCAAAATGAGCGAACTGCGCAGCGCGAGATAGCCAACTGCTCCCCAAGTAAAGTGCCTTTTTGGTGGCCCCGTGTGGAATTTTGCAAACGCAGTGTATGCCGAGTAACATAAGGAATATTATTTCAAATATTTTATAAAAGATTATTGGAGTAGGTGAAAAAATGTCAATAATAATAAGATATTTTTATACGTACTCCTTCTTGGAACAAAGAGGTGAAAGAGATTTCACCTTAAGACGTATGCATGTTGAAAAACTATTGCAACAAACTGTTGAAAAATATATAAAACTCATATTTTCAATATATTTATAACAGGGATTCTATATATAACATAGGGTTTTTATAGCAAACACAGCACTTTATTTCACACGCTCGGTATCAAAACAATGTCATTTGGGTCATGTCATTTTCATGTTATTTAAATAAAATATAACAACAGGTTCGGTTGAATTATATTATTTTTGCACATTTCTTTTAAAAAAATTATGAAATTGTGAATGATTATGTGTGTGAAGTGATGTAAGGTGATCTTTGGTACATAGTTTATTAACACTTTCAGCATGCGTGACGACACCTGACAAAGAAATTTCCACGCACATAACACCTTACATCACTTCACATTACAGAACGTTCCTCGATTTGCTAGGGAGGGTTCTATTGCGGCTAAATTAAATTACACGCTAGTGCGCGGTGATTTAGCAGCTACTTTCAGCGTGCTTAAATTGGATGAACGGATTTTGTTTGCCTTCCCCCTCGTTGGACTTGGAGTGGGTGGCTCAAGCGCCACGACACTAGACAATGCTATTAACCATTAAAAAAGCTATACTTCTCGATAAGCGGATTAACGACCAATGATAACTTTCAACGGCTCTCGTAGTATCAAGTGGAATCAGTAGCGTTCAGGGTGGGTTTATTAGGGTGGGCTACTTTCAAGTGAGGAGACATTTCAACACTATCCGTGCTTGCAAAGTCATTGGGACATGCAAGAAAGTAACACAATTGATTTGCTGTTTAAAATTGCTCGCTCTCGGCAACACGTTCCCGTCACTTATCAATCACTTCACCTGCAGCAGCACACACCGTATGGAGTTAATTAGCAAACCTCTTCTGCACGCTTTGCACCCCCCAAAACCAATCAATTACCGATCGATGGTTGGCCCTGCCTGCCTGAAAACCTCATTCCATTCTCTCACCTTCATTTGGAGTTCGCTTTTTTTCTTTCTTCGTCGTGTATCTATTGGCTCATTTTCATCTCAAGCTCAGTAGGCATGAGCTTTGCCGGTTGCACACACAAACGGTGCTCCCGAAACAAATCGATCGTGGGTCTGCTCTGGTTTGTGGTTTGGTGCAAAACGACCGTCATCCCCTCCCTTCCCCACCAGCTCTCCCCCTTTCTGGTTGCTCTTTCTAATATCTTCCCAACGCGCGCTCACTTTCCACTTAGCAAGTCAATAAATATGGCCAAGTGTTTGGTTGCGTTTTTGTTCTTTCTTTTTTTTTAACCCGGTTTGTTTTGTTTTGGCAATGCTCCGGTGGCGAGAGAAACCGGTACGCGTAAAGGGGAGGAGAGAGAAAGAGAGAGAAGTGCGAACGACGACGGTTTATGTTTCTATTTTGGTCCCCCATACACTCACATCTCACTGGATCCGCACGGAACATCACGACGGCGACGCCGCACACGGTTTTTGGTGCGGAGCTTTGATGCGTATGCAAAAAGCCGGTTTTTTGAGAAGGCTTCAATGCGGTGAGGGTTTTGGGTTGCTTTCTTGCAGCGGGTAACGATTGCGCTGCGTTACAGTGGCTGCAAAATTGGCACTAGCATTTTGGTTTTTGTTACCCCTTTGTATACATTATTTTTTAAAGCAATAATTAGAACGTTTCGTTCGTATGCCTTTTATTAATTTAAACTGACTTTGCCTTGACCCAGAAAAATGAGCTACTGCATGTTCGTCCTAAACAAATTGTTATGTAAAATAAAAAAAAAGTAAAACCAGGCAGCATCCCCTGCCCCAAACAGTTCGGTGTTTTGCTACCACGATTTGGCTGACGATGAGCTAACCGATTTCAGCCGGCGTGGAATAAAACAAAACAGTCGAATTCGAAATTAATGCCAAAAGAGAATAAGAAAACGAGAGTGCCAGCTGAGAACTCGACGTATCTCTTGAGTATCGTATCTCAGAACTCTTCGAATCGCATTCCGAGCGATGTTTGTTGCATAGCAGCATGTTGAGTACCGATCGGTAAAGGTGTATTCTTTTTTTTTGTCCGAAAAATAAGAAAAAATATCAACAATTTTGATTTACACCACCATCAAAGGAAATTCTCAAAGCTTCTTGTCCGCTAAAAATGGTCCGTTTTTCATGCTTTTTCTTCGGGGAACGGTACGAAAATAAGCTGCGTTTCATTTGCGATCCTGCATGAAATCCGTCTAGCCAGGGTAACGAACAAATGGCCGGTACGTGTGGTTTCCGAAGAAAATTTAATTAACTTCTCGTTCGTCGTAAATCTGGCTCCCACGGTGCGTTTTACCTTGCATGTATTTCGCTCTCCACCATCTTCTTCGGAACGGATTCTTCCCGTGCCGGATTCGAAACGAGCGATTGTGCAATCTTGCTGGAGCAACGCTAATTCCCGATGCAAATTACAAACTTCACAAGCTTCATCGGTTTTTTGCTGAAAACGATATAGTACTCCTACGAAAATGTATGCATCGCGGGATTGTATACTTCTTTCATTTGCTTTTCGGATCGCATCAAGATGGTTCGCCCCTAGGAAAAAGGCACGTGATAGAAAATTGTATGAGAAGAGCGAAGGGATGGTTTAGTTGAGCTGTGTTCTCCACCGTCTGCTTCATTTCATTTGCTGTCTTTTACTGCTGTTTTTGGATCCCGTTTCCATGGTGATAAATTTCAAATTGAATTTAGAGCCTTGTGAAACATTTCATTACGTTTCACGGAATCGTTTCGAAACCGTACAAAAAAATCAATTTTTTGGGAATTTTATTCTAAATTAATACACATATTCAAGACAGTTTCATAGTGAAAAATAAATAATGCCGTCTTTGTCCGATGACAGCATCATTACGACAGACACCTTGACGCACAAGCAAGACAAAGTTAGGGCAGCAATTAATTTCATTAATTTCATTGCGCAACCTCTTGTGCGAGGGGAAATTAAATTATTATAAATTAATGCCACTTCAAATATGAAGTACGATTTTTTTATTCTTCCTGCAAGCGGCAAACCAAGCGCTTCATGAAAACAGTTGCTCATGTTTACCACCGCCAAAAAAAAAAACATTGGCTTCTTCCATCGAGTGCTGTGAACGAGAGCGAGCAAGTGGAAAACTTTTCCGACAGCTCCAAATTTCATGCTGGATGATTTTTTAAATATTTTGCTCTTATCACCACCACTAAACGGTCGGTCGGTGTCAGGAATTTTCCAAAAAAAAAACAGTGGTCAAGGATGAAGAATGCAGGGAGAGCCGATAAGAAGACCCATAAAATGGTGTCATCACATCCTTACAAGTGCGATGGGCGGGACGTCGCTTGAGGCGCTTTTTTCATCCTTCGTCTGTCACTGACTTTACTTTCCTTTTTTTTCGGTTAAATTTTTTTTGCGTTTGCTTTGCAGGACTTTATGAACTTTAACCGAGTTTATAAGATGCAGTCATTATTGTCCTAATTGTTCAAAACAATCTCAGGACAATTATAACGTGATTTAGAATGTTCAAAATAGAATGTTTGTGCCATTACATTAATGAAATTTCGAAACAAAGCTCTTTTCCAAATTTTACTTTCACAAGCATATATATAATGTTGGATTTTCATTTAATATGCCACGCTGGTTTTTTAATTAATTGCCATTAATATTCAGTTTTTGAAATGGAATACAGAGAACGAACAAAAGTGGTTTTTATGTGCAAGAAAGGTACAACAAAATGATAAAAAATCGCAATTCAGCAGCGATTGTAATCAAGAGCCATTCTTCACACGCACACCTAACGCCCTCTTAAAAAGTATGCAAATTTATGCACTCGCGGTATTCAGGTGCGATCTCCCTGAATGCCGGCAGATATTCTGCAGGAATGCAGCATCGCCTGCCGGAAGAGCAGATAGCACAAGTTTGCAAAAATACTTCACGCAGCAAAATTGTGCCAATTCCGAAGTGTCCAACATGCTGACGGTGGCGGTGAGAAGAGCGAAGGGAGAAAATCAAAAGAGCGACAATTGTCGAAGCGCACCAACAACAGGTACACTCGAATGACAGCGATCAAGTGCACTTCATTATGATGGTAGGAAATTGTGCAGTCAGACAAAAGCGGCAGCTAGCTTCATTGGCGCAATTACGAAATTACTCTTGATGGGTGGTGCAGCACAGTTTCGTTCGGCTTGAGTTGGTAACAAAAATATGAAAATGATTTCAGGACTGGCACCAACCGAACCGAAAAGGTTGCTTAACATTCATTGCTTTTACGACAAATAAAATTAATGCAATAAAGATAGTAAAAAAGGGATTAAAAAATGAAATTAATTGCAATGATGTAAGTTTCAGAAAAACATTATTTATTTTCTCATAACGTAACATTCATTTTAATCAAGATCATCATAAATAAATAAAAAAAAAAACAAATCTAGGAAATCAAACATAATATTAATCATCCTTAAATAACTTTTATTCTTGGATAAAATTCAACACAACTTTTTCATGCAAAATGTGAAAAAATAAGAAAAAAGACGTAAAAGAGTGTTAAAGATGGCTTTAACATGAATTATTGCATCCATTTACACAAAATTGTATAAAAAGGCATCAACATCCAAAAAATTAAAAAATCTATTTTATTATATAAATATTCCATCAGATTGAGCTGTTTGAAGTTTAAAGTGATGAAATGAATTAAAAAAAAATTACTTTTCGAGGACCAATGTGGACATTGAGTTAAAAACATAAAACTAACACTCTTAAGCTAAAGTAGCAGCTATGAAACATAACACAGATGAAACTCTTCATGTTTCAGACTCAACCGATAACGTCCGTTCGCTGACAAACTACTGCACCAAAACCACACGAAATTCACTCACTTTCATTCGCTTGACCCATCTTCTTTGTCGGGGTTTATCCTTCATCGAGTGTCGCGCACGGCGTATTGATGGTCACGGGTACTTCAAGCTGCCCGGATAGAACCGAGAGCTCGAGGGACAATGGTACCATTTTAATAGCACACAATCCTTTAAAATGCGCTCACCACACGTTTGTCTCCAGCTCCTTAATCCATCTCTCCACCCGCCGGATGTCGTGATGCATCAACTCTTCCTTTCGCTTCACCGCTTCGCCGACACTAAAGGAAGGGAACCATTACGACCCAACACACCCAAGCTTCACCTAACGTTTTGGGGCGTATCTTTCGTTGAAAGAAACCACAAGCTAGAAGCAAAAAAAAGGAAGCAGGATTCGAATGAGAGGAACACGCTCTTCCTCCCAGCCATCGCCACGCCACGTAGCAAAAACCATTAAACTGATCTCAAGCCGAAGAAGCAGTTTCACTCCATTAAGGGTAGTTTTCGTGTTGCCCAAAAACCGGCCACCGACTCGGACTCATCGCTCATCGTTCGCCGCATTCATCAGACCGGGCGAAAGTGGAACGTTCAAGCGAAGCGTAAAATTTCCTCCCACCACCAGCCGTCGGCCATCCCGATCGCTTTCATCCGAAGGAGCATTCCTTGAAAGAACCTCCACCAGCACGCGGTGGTCCGGTTTTCACTTTCACTATGCCTGGGAGGCATTCGAAGGCGAAAAAAAAACACCCAAACACACACAGATGGCTTACACAGCTGTGGAACGTCCTTGTTTGGGCAGTTGATAAATGGTTCGAAAATGATTTTACCAGATCCGGGTGCTGGTGGAGATCGCTTTCCTCTCGTTCGGTGCTATTATGCTACACGGACACAAAAGCTGTTCTTGGCGAAGATCTATGCCGCCTTCACGGTACTGCCTAATGATTTTCCCCGAAGAAAACAAAAATCCTCACCATAAACAGACTGCCAAATTTCTATGGGACGAAAACCCGCAACGTTTTAAGCTTCTTCCACAAACGAATCGAAAACAAGAGCGATTCGAAAGTGGAAAGCGCAATAGAAAGCACGCGAGCAAGCGTTTACGGTGACGGATTTTGGACCCCTGCCGCTGCTCTAATGACCTTCGTGAGATTTTAATGCGTTTGGGAACACCCGTTCGATCCGCGGAACGTACGGGCAAAGGCAAACAACGACAAGAGCACTATTAAAAAAAAGCATTTCACCTCCTATCAATCGTCTAGCGGATATCGATTTGGGTGGACCAACTGGTGGTGTGGTTGGGGGGATTTCCCACGGACGGAAAACAAACTTAACACCCACGCCCCCCTGAACACCCTCCTTACGCGCTCCTCCAGCCCATCCATTCTCGATGAAGTAACGATGGCGGTGGTGCCATCGGCAAATAAACCGTTTTTGAATTATTGATTCCCATTCGGAAGGACAGGGGTGCCGCCACGGTCGGGTTGTAGAGGTTAAGGGCCGTTGTTGCTGTTTTATTGTTTGTGTCTCCAACAGCGAAACGAAACGACGAAAATGACACAGGCAACGAACTTCACGCAACCGAAAGGAACCTTTTTCTGGCGTCGAGAAAATCCATCGGTTAATGTTTTCGGTGGGTAGAACGTTTGCCTTTGTGGAAGGGCATTGAGGGACTGCCTTTGGAGGTTGCTCTCTTTCTCTTTCTTTACGCTCCCTTTCCTCTCTCTACCCACTACCCACAGCCCTCCCGGGTGAAATTCATGATTGTCGTCTGGAGAATTTTAAAATCCCACTTTAAAGCCATCGTTGCACGATTTGGTCGCATAAATTCAATATTGATGACTCAAACCGGGGGCTGCTGTTGCGTCAGGTGGGCCACAATGTTGTTTTAATTTTACGTTCCATTTTTTTATCTGATGTTGACGAGAGGGTAACCCGTAACCCTCGTTAAGGGCGGTAAAGAAAAGAAAGATAAAAGAATTTCAAAAAACGACAAATTTAAAACCAAAGAATTCGTGGTTGAATAGTGCTTGTTTTACATAGATATATTGTTAGATGAATTGATGAATACGACTACCAACCACAAAAAATGTTAGCAAAAACTTATTTAATAACAAAGTAAAAGGTGAGACGTATTTAGTTGTGTCACCCATCAATAGATGGCGCTGTACAACCAAGCATGAAGAAATATTATCAGCTATATAATTTCAGGTTATTCGTAGCTGCGACGTTTTTTTTTCATTCACCAATTGTGTTGAAATTTATTCATTTAATTAGAGAATAAACGGCCTGGCCGTATTGCTAATGTTGAAATTTTTGAAACTAAATGAAAAAAATGTATTTTTAACATATTTTTATAGCTTCATCTGAAATAATAGAACATATACATGTGTACCTTCTATGGCAAAAATCATCAAAAATCAAAAAATCATAAATCAATGTTGAAATTTATGAAACTAAATGAAAAAAATGTATTTTTAACATATTTTTATAGCTTCATCTGAAATAATAGAACATATACATGTGTACCTTCTATCGCAAAAATCATTTGAAATTCTTTAAATTGAAAATAAATCCATTTACTATTTTGCTACTTATCTAAAAAAACATATTAATTTCTATTATATAGTTTAAATCCCACGAAATTTAAATGCACATTTAAACAACACATATAATAAACAAAACAAAAAAACGGGCACGTCATTGGAAACAGCTTGTTAACCGCATTTTAAACGCTTCATTTTATGAACTCACCGTCGGATTCATATCCCACTAATGAACTTCCCCGGGCTCGAGTGTATAAAATCAAAGTGCGACCACGTTTATCGATACACACGGGCGAACCCGAGTGGGTGGTACACACCCCGTTACGGCCTCCACTATCGTTTGGGTCGTGAAAATCGAGCGAGCGATACATTAAAGCAAACATTCCACCTCCAATCGGAAGGAGAAGGGGAGAGAGAGGAAGGCACAGGCACTTGGGTGGCAGACATTGCCGTACCAGCCGTGCCACACGTGTGGCTCTTAATTATCACTTTACGTTGGTTATGATTACCCCAAACAGCGGCATGACACTACGCGCCTCGGCATCAGAGCGTGGCAGAAACTTTCGGTGGGAAGTACTTTAATTATTATTATTATTAATATAGGCACGGGCAAGGACATCGTTTCCGCCTCCTCGCCGTTCGCGCGGTGCGGTGGAGTCGCTTCCCGGTTTCATTTTCCCGATAGTCGTTATGTCGCGATAAACATTACCGTTATCAAACATTGATGATTATCGACGAGTGAGCGCGAGTGCCATCAGCATCAATCAGACAGTGTTTGGGAACGTTTCGGTGGTCGAGTGGAAAAGCGGGGAAGGGTGCGGGGAGGGCAAGCACATGATAAACACACAGCTGAGCAGCTACACCGCCTCGAGAGGGGTTGCTGATTTTGGCTTTGTTCAAAATATCGTCCTACTTTTTTGTTTTGCTTACTGGTGTTTTGCAAACAACGCACGAGAGGAATCCCTTTATTTGAAGCATTTTCTCGAGCATCGTACTCGAGGTTTTCACTCCGTCATTGGACTGCCTTATCTCCTCTGCTTTACTTCTGTATCGGTCGCCCCTTTACACGCTCCTCCTACCATCCCCATCTTGGAGGGGAAAATTCTTGATCGATTTCTGATGAAAAACGTGCCGCTCAAAATAAAAAAAAAACAGCTTCGTCCTTCGATGGAAGACACACACACACAAAGAGGGTGAGTATCGCTGGCAAGCATGATTCGTGGAAAATGCTGCCTCCAGCCACTGCAGCCAGGGGGATTCACTCTAAAAACGGGGACAAATGGGCTGCGAGCAGCGTTTCGCTAATGATTTCCGGCGCCTTCGGAAAGTCAGAAGCGAAAGCGCGCCAAGTATGTTGAAATGAAGCTACAATCGCGCGCTGATAAGAAGCGAATGCTGTTCATCAACGGGCCCAAAAACCATCGCGGGGCGATCGATACACGGCGAAATTAAATTCTCATTAACTAATATTTTATACGCTACAAGGCGAGGATTGGGAAACGGTCGTAGGAGAGCTGATGTGAAACACATCGGCTGTCGATTTTGGTAGAAAGTGACATCTTTTTGGAAAAAAAAATAAAAAAGTAGATTGAATTGAATATTTCATTCTTAAAATGGAAAACGTAAACAGAACTTTCCCATATGAAGCTTTAGCTTACGTCGTCCCTCAACCTCATAATTAAACCGCAAAATACTCCTACATCAAAGTGATACGCGCTCGCTCACAGCATCCTTGGCGTTGACCTGAACCTTGGCGCTATAAACTCTACAATCTTCGTATGCGGTAGCAAGCACCCAACATTATCATAAAAGTTCAGAAAACTCATCATATACCGCACAACAATACCGTTCGCCCTCTAAATAAACCCACATAGAGTGTGTTCTTTGACATTTCGCTCGTCGATGAAAAAAAGTAATTTTTCCTTCAAAGAGCTGAAAGCTGTGACGCTCATGAAAAGGCAAGCTTGGGGGAAAAAAGAGCAGGGAACTTTGTGCCAGCAAGGAAGAGACGCACGGGAGACTACATCCTGCTGCAAGCGGCAACTCATTACAAAACTTAATCTGTTTCCCAGCAGCATCTTACGGTTAGCTTTTCGTTTTCTTTTCCGCCCCGCTCTATTCCCTTCGCTCTATTCCAAGCGTGCCGGTAACATTTGATGTTGATTAGCTTTTTTTCTCACTAAAAAAGACGGTGTGCAGCAACGTGGGAGCTGCAAGTCAATTTTCTTCCCAACGCTGCTGCGTTAATGGCATCGCTACACGCTCCGGACGCGTCCGGATGATGCATCAAAATTGTCTGACGTCAGCTCAAACATTCCACCGCACGAAGCATGTCGACCCTCGAGCTAGTTTACAAAGCTGTTTGTCTGCATGGCCAACTGAACAGCTGGCTGAAACTAAACGACGAAATAGCTAATTAAACAAAAAAACACTTTTATTTAAACATTTCGAGCGCAATCGAGCAAAAACCGAGCGCTTTTTCGTCTTTCCACTAACATTGCTCTTTCCAGACAAACCGAATGCATCCCGCCCTCCCCTATTGGGTAGGTACTTTTCCGAGTGATTTAATTTGAAACTTCACAACTAATTTTAAATTCTACTTCAAGGGCGAACCGACCTCAGCCTCCATGCACTAAGATGTTTGGTTAGAAGCGCTCCGCTTCGTAAAGATAAACAACTTAGTCGATGGACATGCGGCATTCTGTGGAAACGATGTCCCTAAGAGCTTGTCGAACGCTTCAAACGCTTCGGATTAACTCCCTGATGGTATTGGAGGGAAGGTAAAAGGAGCTACCCAAAGCGCTCGGGATGGCCTAAAGGCGCTGTAAGGCTGTGTGTAAGAAACGGTAACCGGCACGTAAGACCGGCAGAAGTCGTTGTGGGACTTCGGTTTCAGAGAAATCTACACCGTATCCGAGATAACGTCGCTTATGACCACCGGCAAACGACGACGAAAGACGACGAAACTGGCCCAAAGCAGCCTCACAAACCATAAATCCTCTCCATAATCGATCACATCTCGCTTAATCGGTGGTGGTTCTTACACTCCGGCACGAGCCTCTCGTAGCTTGTTTAAGCAGTGGTGCAGTACGACAAGCGAAAGGTGGCATGATTTGTGGGCAGAAAGTTTTCCCTTCCGGTTTCGGCCGGGTTTTGCCACCATTCGGGGGAGCCGTAATCTGTCAACTTATTTCAATTTTCCCCAACCCTCCGATCGATCGAGCGGGTCTGCGGTGAAGCAAACCGGCTGATAAGGGATGATATCGATGTACTTGGAAGTTAAGGATGTTGATCTTGTGAAGAGCTCTATCTCGATGCGATAGTTTACTCCAAGCTGAACGGTTTTAATAATGCATAATTTCGTTAGTTGAGACATTGATGATAGTAGTGAGGCATTAGTGATATTGTTTTCGATTCAATATAAAATGTTTACTAAAGGTTTTCTAAAACAAACTATTTGAAAGACAATATGTGCTTTAAAAAAATAAAAAAAAAAAACAATGAAAAGATGGTATTTCTAATATTATTGAACGTGAAATATAAGCAATGTGAATGTGAAAGCAACAAAAGAAAGCCAGAAAAATCTTCTTTTTTAGGAAGTTAAGAAAAGGTAGTGAAATGCTGATAAAGGAGTTTTATCAACAAGACACAACTTTAAAAACTTAAAAACTATTTTTAAACTAAAATATCTGAAAATAAGTTAAAATCAAAACAAATTTTGAAAAAATGTGTTCAAACAAAACCAAAACCAAAACCAAAGTTTTCAAAACATATAGCAAAAATCAGAAAGATAGCAAAAATTAGTTAAAAATGTTTAAACAAAAACCAACTCAGTAAAAAAATAAAATAAAATAATTGAAAAGTGAAATTTTTTAAAGGGCTATGCGTCTCTTGAAATGAAAATCGTTGCATCTATCAAACCATTCAGTTATTTTCTATTTCGTATCACGAAACGATAAAATAATGTTAGATCTTCCCAGATTAGTCTAATGAAGGTATGAATACTTTTTATTGGATATCTCATGAAAAAATGAGATGCATTTTTACATTTTCCTTCTAATAAAACAAGCAAAAAACACACCGCTTTTATAAATTTATCTGCTAACATCCGCTCCATTCAAAGCGGGGCACAAACAGCAAGCAAACAAAAAACGAAACAAGAAAAAACCTCAACCGAAGGCAAACGAGTTTCTTAGAAATCGTTTTGGGGGGGTAGGGGATGGCGAAAACTTTACAACCTACCGGCAACCTTTGGAAATGATCGAAAATGTGCCCGTCTTCGGGGGAAGCCACAGCTCCAAAGGGAACCGTCGGCCGGGCACACTTTAACCATCCGCTGAAAGGAACAGTCAAATCTTCCGAGAAAGGGAAATTCATACCGAAACGGGTCTTATTTTCTTTCTCTCTGTCTCTCTCTATCGTGCTGGTGGTGGTGGTGGTGGTGTGGAAAGTCTATTTTCCGCTTCCGTAGCCGTGCCGAACAGGGGAGAAAGTGTTCCGACACTCGCCAACCATGTCGTCTTCTCAGCGGAAAGTCAGCGTGTCGGTTTCCGGTGGTTCATAATAGAGCATCTTAGTACTCGGAATCGGGATGGAAAGTAAGTGAAGGGGCGCGGGGAGCAGTAAGGAGTTAGTTTGCCCCGAAAATAGAAGGAATATTAAAACACACCGGTCGCTCGCTGCTGCTCCGGCCCAACTCGAAAGCGCCGTGACTAAACGACGAGCTTCTGCTTTTATCAGGCAGTATGGTTCGTCCCGTTCGGGTAGCAACAAATCCGTCCAGGCTACTCGCCAGGACGACCGAATTTTTCCCTATCATAGGCCGAATAAAAATGGAGTAGCTGTGTGTCTGTGTGTGTGTGTGTGTAGTAATTGTGCTCGCCCGGTAGAATGGAACAGCAAGCCAATTCGGTGTTCCAACGCATAGAAAAGTAATAACTCCTCTTAAGGATGCTCGAAAAAGAGCCAAACAAAAAAAAACCCACAAACACATACAGCTCACAAAGAGAGAAAACATCGTTGCACAGCCCGTTGCGGCGCAAGCAAAAGTTCGATGTTGCACGGACTAGCGCGCACGAAGCGAGAACTAGGACCCATTCTCGGCAAACACGTTTCCCGGCCAGCCGGTGCACCAGAGCACCGGCGAGTGGCGCACAGATTATTAATGTTTCACTGGAAGCCTTTTTGTGTGCTTCCCTTTTTTTTTGCTGCTGCTGCTGCACTCGAACGCGCGTGAAGTGAACGAAATTTGCCTGCGCACGGTCCTGTGCACTTGCATTCGAGCGTAGATCATAATATTTTTGCGAGTTCAGAACGTCGGTTTACTGGCTGTTGGGCCACCGCCGCCTTCCACAACATCATCATCATCGTCTTCATCATGAGCCGAAGGAATATTAGGACCAATTTATCTTCACTGCACTTGAAAGGAGATATTAATTTAGTGCCGACGACGACGACGACGACGGCGACGTACTTGTTTTCGAGACAGAGTTCGTGGCACGCTCCGTTTTCGACTGCGAAATGTAGCTTTCTTGCAGGCACAGTTGGCTCGGACGTGGTAAATTGAATCAGGGTGGAATTAATTATTGAAATAAATGGTATAAAGATTGCAAAAGGAAGTCACGATTGGGTCCGAAATAACGGTCTGTTTCACGACCGGTTTTAATTATTAAATAAACGTTGCAAAGGAGCAGGTTTTTGGAAACCCGCGAAGAAGCATATTTTGTATGTACTCTCATTGTGTTTGGAAGAAGAAAAATAAAACTCAAACTTCGAAACACATAAAGTATCGATTAATGTTAAAAACTATTTTAAATATTTGGGAAGTTAAATCTATATTTATGAAATTTATTCTGATTGGCACCATTTGAAATCGCTTAAAAACTTAAAGATTCACGTATGAAAGCACTTACTTGAAACAGCTTTTTTCTCCTCCTTCCTCGACCAGTGACGATCGATTCTGCAGTAAAGAAAAGTATTGAAAAGATACGATGAAGATTAAATTTGAATCCATTTATTATAGCATAATGAATGAAGCTGAACACAGATAACAAATGTAATAGAAATTCTCCAAGTGTTTTACAAATACGCCTAGTGTTAACATAAATCTGTTTTATTTTCTGTGTTTAAGTTAAATTCTTCTCAAAATACAACGAAGCAAAGATGCATCTAAATGAAGCGATAATACATTGTTCACTTGGCTTATTTTTCATCCATTTCACATCCTGCCTTGCATACTCACCGAAGCTGATTCTCGGTGGAGCCGTATAGTCCTCGTCGAACTCTAGCTCCGTCTTCACCAGGTTTTCAATGTTGAGCTGGCACTCCTGGCAAAAAGAAGCGTACAATATAAAGAGAAAAAAATAAATACTCTCTAGGGAAAGACCTCACCAGCAGCACGCTTACCTCCATGTTCTTGAAATCCCACTTGGTGATGGATTTGCTTTTGCACAGCCGTATCCGGTCCCAGCATTTGCACTTCCGATTGACAATCTCGCAGCCCGGTTCGATCAGCACGGTTTCCGGGCAGTCTCGGCCACCCGGCCGGTCTCCGTCGAGGCTCGAGGTCGACGGTACGTCTGACGCAGTGAAGGAAAGAAAGAACGGCACATGGAAATTCATTAAAAAGAAAAACAAACAAACAACCCCCGGATTGGGGGTGGACAAAGCAACAAAAAATGGTTGCCCGCAGCAGGGAAGCGAATGGAACGAAGCAGCTTTGGCTTCCTTGCGCGCCCAAATTCAGCACGTTGCACCTTTCGCCCGGGCCAGAGGCAAACCCCGATTTAATTGAGATCCCCCGGAAGGTTTGCTCGGTCTCGGTAAATGCAAGCGATGTCGGTTTTATTCTTACCGGAACGAAGCGGTCCGATTTTAGAGGAGCTTTCTGCAAACTCGCTGAAAATCTATTCCCACCCCGTTCCTTCCCCGAACGAAACAACGCCGGTGAAGTTTTCCAAACGAAAGACATCCTTTTGTTTGTAGTGCCGCAGCTTTCCACCCGAACGCTCCTAATGAAAGGAAACCCACTCCCGCAAGATGCGATGCATTTCGAAAAAGTTTATGCAAATCGGTCGGTAAAGTTTGCGGCACCGAGCCGAAGGCGTTCGTTCGATGCGTACAGCATCGAGATGGATTGGAAAAGTTGTCCAGTGCCGGGTGGAAATAATAGTCACCGTGATGGTATCCGCTTTTGCTATCACATTGTTCTAAACTATGTATTTGTTTGCCGTCGGAAAAGTTGCCACGCCCCTCGCCGTTTTTTTAAAGAATTTTTTGAAATTACGTTTGCTTCCACTACATCAACCACTATTGTCTCATAAATCGACTCAGTAAGCTAAGACGCATCCACCAGCCGCTATTGACTTCCCGCAGCTCAACCAAAATCAATCCAAAATAATCTTACCTTGGATTTATTTATTCACCACGCTATTTGTCTTCATCCAGGATGTTTGATACGACGTTTGAATGTGTGTATGTTTTTCTCCTCTTCACTTCCGCAAGGAACCGAAACGTCCCGGGCGGACAACAACCAGGCACGGTACAAATATTTACCGGCCGCTCGCTTCCCATTCCGCAAACAAAAACACGGAATCCCGGGGTTCGCGAACAAAGGCTTCGCTTTCAATCAATTTATCAACGCCGAAGGTACGGTACAGCGGCAGCCGCTGTTGTTTGGGTAGGATCATCAAAAATATACGCTCCCGGTGGAGAGGCTCAGCGGAGAAACACATCTGCCAGCCACATTACCACGGGAGAGAGAGATAACAGAGGTAGATAAAAAACAAAGCAAAATTGTCCTTTTTTATCGAGGACAAACAAACAAACAACACTCCACGCCATCATGCGATCGGAAAAATATTGTCCTCTCAAAGTCGGATGGTTAACATTTTTCCTTGATTGAGAGTGTATGTTGTGGTTTCAAATATTGTGCTCCAGATAATATTTAAAATATACATTTTCATTTATAGAACGTTGTTTTGTTGAAGAACTACTTCTAATCGATTATAATTTTTAAATAATTTTAATGTCAAGCCTAGAAGTTTACCACAGAAAATAGTATTTATATGAATATCTATTTTTTATCACTATCGTATTCCATTATTCCTGATACCTTTACAAAATAAATATTGTCTTTATGAGGATTTGTTCACCTACCAAAAGAAAAAACCAACGAAGACAATTTAAATCAATTTCACCTTTTGAAACAGATTACAGATAAAAACACGGGAAAACACGTATCGTCAATATAAAAATTTGACAATCGCGTATTGTTTTCTTTTCCATTCTTTCCTTCTTCCTCGATAGCGGAAAAATCTACACCGTATTCTCCTGATCAGCTTGCACGCAAAGCCACACCGGCGGGCAAACAATCAAGCTCGTCGGATCAATCGGGCCGGAAATGGGAATCTCGCTTTTGTGAATGCATTGGAGTGATTTTCTCGAACACTTTGCTGCGAATTGGGAAGGCACCTACCGAACCCATACTCACACATAATCCAGCACAATTCGGTGTGCGAAAAATTGAAGTGTGTAGCTCGGCGAGCTCGGCTGCGAGGAAACCTTGAAGACGGATGGAAGGCAGCCAAGCTCCACCAGGACCCCCACCCTTTCTTCCAGCTCGGTTTCCCAGTGATTCGTTTCGATCTAATGCAAATTTATAGTCCCTTTTGCGCTCACTTCATTCCGCTTTCGGTATGTTTATTTTGATGGTTGCCTTTCATCTACCGAACCCCTTCGGATCCCCCCCCCTGCTCCAATCGGATAACTCGTTCGACCCTGGTGGCCGATCGGCCTGGGTTTTGCTTCGCCGCTCTGTACCCAATTTGTGGCCAATGATCGGTTGCGGCTGGATCCGTACAGTTTGCTAGCCAAAACCCGGCGCACAGGGTGAAACGATGCCGAAAAATCACCCAATCAACGACTCACGGCGATGAGAAAGGCGCTCCTGCAGCGGTGCGTGATTTGAGTTTGGGAGATTCTTCGGAACGGGATTTCCCGGGGCCGCTCGATGTGACCGTACCGTGGGAGAATATTTTATTTCTAGAACAAAGGGTTCCAGTTTGCATCAGATACCGGGCAACTCGGTCAATGCGTGAACAACTGGGCGTCTCCATCGAGGCGGAAATTTGCTTCATTAAAAGTATTTTATTTTTAGTTTCTTTGAAATCCGACCCACTAATGCCTGGGAATCTTCTCATGCAGAATTTATCTATAATACAGCAGCTAAATTTCACTCTAATCGTACCGTACCACACACACACACACCCACACACGCCCGAATAAATCAGAACCAAAAGGTACAAGATTGTTATACAAATAAAATCATGTTGATGCTGGATTAGGGTAGAAAATTGAATTTGTGCTGATGTCCTCGCCGTAGGCAGTACCGTGTTCCGGCGCCGGATTTGCGGGCGGCAGCCAGATAGGGATCAAGCATGATTATTTTATCATCCGACATGTCCAATGTGGGCTTTCCAAAGTGCCTCGTTGGGGCACAGGATCCGTTGCGCCGGATGATGAGTGACACAGACAGAGAGTTTACATCTGCCAGCGAACACATTTTTTCTATTTAATCTTATAAAATATTTTAAGCTTTTTGCATTTTATCCTAAATCATGGTTGTCCTGTTTTTTCTTGTTTAAATAGTTTCAATTAATAAAGTACAACATCCAGTACTTTTCCTTCGTTTAGATGCTTCCATTTTTTATCTGACGCTACGAAATGAGCAGCACATTCTTCACATCACCAAAAGAGACAGATTTGCTCCATGATACGTACTCCTCATAACCTCCCCTTTTCAACATACACACCTCCATCCCTCACATCATAAAGGAAAAGAGCGTTTTCGGGTGAGGTTTCTCCGATTGCAGATTTAAAATCAAATCACCGACCGCATCCCTATGCCGGCACGGTCTTTCGGCATTTTGGCCCAGCCCACCACCACGGGCGACATGCATAAAATCATTTGGACAATCTGATTTGATTGCAAGGATGACCATTTAATAAGGTCGCACACAGCGAGCGATGGAACAAGGAAGAGAGACAGAGATGGAGGGAAGGGTGTGGAAGCGAAAATGCACAAATTGGGTTTCAACCGAAACGAACACATACGCACACACATTCACGCACGTTACAAAATGTGTACATTGTGGTTGCAAATATGCTCAAACGGGAAATCGAACCCCTCCCTCGCCACCCTCCCTTCCTCGCCACAATCCAATTCCGCTCGGAGGGATCGCCCGCAGCCCTTCCTAGCGGTCAGGATAGGCTTGATTTCATTTTATGGAAATTCTATTACGCCCGGGGCAAGGAGTGTTCGATCGGGTGGGGACGATAGCATTGGCTTTAATGTTCTTAATTGATTGGTACTATTCGATTACGGTGGGTGTTTGTTTTGCTCGGTGTAAAATGCCCAATCTTTTGTGGGGCATTATTTATTAAAAAGCACCAATATTTGCGTGGTGCAATCGTTCATGATCGTTAGTTTTGATTAAAATCGTGCAACCAGTTGGGCATGCAATTTGCATGAAACTTCTTCCGGACGATATTACTTTGAATATGCTTGAAGCAAAAAAGTAATGATTTAAATAAATTTGGATTTAAATATAGTTTAATAAATTTATTTTAATTTCACATTTCTAACAAAATTATGCGAAGAAAACCAAATCAATACAACGTTTAAAAACTTAATCAACTCAAACATAGTATGACGATCATGTCAGTGTACTGGTTAAACAAAACGAAATAAGATAAAAATTATTAAAAACCATGCAAAAACATCAGAAAATATCATTCCAATTCATCATTGATAATTTCAAAAAGACAAATATAAAAAGCCACAAGAGAATTTCCAATCACAAAGGACCGATTCGACTAGAAACGTAAGCATCTATACTCGATGAGATATTATAAATACTCCACATGTTGTCATTTCTTATAAGCCTGCACGTTTCAAACCTCGTAAGCCCACCACAACACTACCCTCCGATTGGACTCTTTATTGAACCATTCTGCAATGTGTCACGAAACTATCGATTCACCGAACCATCCACCGCTGACACGTGTCGCGTCTCAGTCTCCTTGGAAAAAAGAAAACGCATCTTTTTCCCTCTTCCGTTCAGTGCGAAAGAGCATAATCGTAGGCATAACCATAAAGCACCATAATCCACACCATTCAATACGACACCGACCCGGAGTTACCGTCGGCGTTAAACCTCGACACCGGTCGCTCGCTCGTAAGGAAGTCAATTTGTTCCCATCGTTTAAGGATTCCCGACCGAAGGATTCGCCGGTGTCACTGTGTGGCAAAAGGTGCCACCGAAAGCCACGCTGCCGTCCCGCTGCCTCCCTCGAAAGACAAAAGCATTAAGCGTCGTCGCATGAGTAGTTAAACCGGAACGGGAAAATCGTCCCGAACTTGACTCAGCATTCGACACGCGCGTCCCGATGCCAACCGGCTCCAACGAAACGTGCAGCCACACCACGGTCTGGACGGGAATAAATTTATTCCGGAATCTAATAAATGCTTCGACCGCTTCCGAGAAGAAAGTGCCAGGCACGCGCAGGAGTGGGCGCGAAAACGCACACATTACAGCGTGGGTTTCGTGGCGATGACTTTTTTCCCCGTGCCGGATGAAGATAAGAATCGTTCCTTTCACCGAGGCTGGTCTCAGGATAGCAGCAGGCAGCGGGATAAAGCAAGGGAAGTGTTTGCGACGGTTGGGAAGAAGTGTCAAATAAATATATAAAAACATTATGTTCTTCAGTGTATTTCTCTTTTCTATGTTATCATTTTTTTTGCTTACTCTTCTCAACCAACTTTGGATTTGTTTTTGGTGGAATTCATGGGAATCGAAATTTCCTACCATTTTTCAGTCCACCGTCCGAGTGATGACGTGCTTTCTTCGCTCAAACTCAACGACTGTGAGTGTAATTTTGATGAATACACATACTGCCATGATAGATTCCAGCAAAAAAAAAGTATTTTAAAGCAAAAATTCACTCCCTGCAAGCTTCTTTGAAAATGAATCTCAACTTTATCTACGATTAATTGTAACCAAACGTAATCGATGCGATTCGACTTCGACGCGCGAGAACGGGATTGCCACGTAAATTTACTATCGCGCGACGCAACAAGCAATATTTGCTGCTTTCTCTGACACCCAGCTAATCCTATCGATTAGTGCGAAAGTATCGAGCCGAAAATCCTGCATTCACAGCGTGTCGAAAGCGACGCCTCACGGCAGCAGCTGGTGTTCGTGGAATTTTAGCGATATTTCCCATGGCCGGTGTTCGACAAATTGTTAAATCACTTTTAGCGAACGCCTAAAGATGCCTTCGCTATGATGTGATGAGGCAAAAATGGCTTCAATCGGTCAAAATCGTGGCTAAGTTTAAAGCAAGTTCGACTTCAAAATTGGTTTATTTTCAATACAAATTACAGTTTCCTTCTTTTTAAGAAAATTTATTGAAATAAATCGATTTGTCATATTTAATTTCGCTATCAAACAAAATGAACCAATTATTAAAAATCAATTTCCATGTCAGACACATATTTTGGAACACTTTTTTACAAGCAATACTCTCACTCGCATTCCTAATTAACCTCATTTGTATCATCATCATGTTCAATGAAACATCCCACGCATGTTCCAAACATTATCTTCACGCAAATAAACTCAAAACCACATCATGCCCCACACTCTTTTCCTTCATCTCCTTCAGCGTCTGACGCAGAAATGAATTCACACAAAAACTCACCCACGCAACCACCCGCTGTTATTTTTATCAATTCGAGCAAAATGGAACGAAGCCCATAGCTTATTAGCGTACTAATACTACCCATCGTAAGTCTCACGCAATTCGTCCGTCCACCAGTAACGCTCCATCCGTTTGGGTAGGTTTTGCGCAACCTAATCTTACCCGCCCTGTACTTCGTCCCACTAGCGGCCGGAACGGATCAACATTTTTGCTTCAAAACCTCTCCTTGTGGTCGCTTTCCGTAACGTAGCGTGGGAAGCAGATGTGGCTCCTGCCAGCGAACCCTTTTCCGAACTTTTGTGGCGCGTGCGGAGTTTTGTTCGTTTTGCGTTATTTTTATGGGATCTTCAATTTTTTATTCTCTTCCAGCATTTGCGTATGTGTGTGTGTGCGCATTAGAAAAGCAAATATTCCTGCTTTTCTTTTCATCGTGAAGGCTCCCCCGGTGTGGTTAAGTAAGCTGATTAAGGGAAAATTGAAAATGTGTTCATGTGATGTTGTGTTTTTTTTTTCAGCTTCCCTCCCTCTCCGACAGGATTATCCTTTTTGAAAAGCTTGTTTTTTATTGTACCTAGCATAACTTTCAAGTCACAGCTCGCCTATAAAAAAAACACATAAACATATTAATTTCGAAAGTTCTTTTTTCTTTACGTATTGCATACATCATGCAGGATTAAAATAGCTGCCGAGCGCAGACATTCAAAGGAAACGCTCAGCACGGACGCTACCGGCGTCTAACCAGGGAGTTAGAGGCGATTGAAACAATTTGCAGCAAATCTTCATCACACATACACCCATTCCCGCGGACAGCTCCTCTGTTTCGCCCACCGAAACATGCACTCACAACATGCCGGTGAAGATTTCTCGCTCACGTGTGCACCGGAACACGGCCGCGTCTACCATGCTTCTTTCCGTCGCCGGAAAGGTGTTCCCTTCAGACCCATCGTTCGCATGCGAGACCACAGAAAACCAATTTTCTTCGGCACCAAAACCGCCCACCCGCCGTCTGGTGGGCGAATTCCTCCCAACCCGGCATGCATGCAAGTTGGCTGAATATTCTCAGACATAACTTTCCCTTGCTGGGTTCGAGAGCAAGGGTCGTGTTTTTCTTTTTTGGATCCTCCATATGATCGTGCTCGCTGAAAGAGAAAATGAAACTGATATCGAGCACCGGAGGCGGTGGCAGCGGCAACCCTTTCTCCCATCGAGAAAACCCATCCGGTTTCGGCAAGTTGGCAGATAGATTGGGTGGAACAAATTCTACCCGTTCCCTGCGCCGCTCGTCTCTCGCTTTCGCTTCTCTTTTCGATACAAATCAGATTCTTGGGCGAGTGTTCCCGCACCGTGTCGAATGCACCCAATTTATGAACGATGGGGTTCGAACGATGCGGGCCGTAACGAACCGGCCACAATTTGTAAGCAGAGCTCTCGACAATCCATCCAGCAAAAAAAAACGACCACACGAACGGACGAGTGGAATGAAATGAGTGGCCTTTTTTTTTTTTTGGTTGTACCAACCGTCGGGTGGTCCGTGAAAACCGAAGCAGTGCGCTTGAAGGTTGCGGTCTACCGCAGGAAACAGATAAAATGGCTTAATCTATCCTGAAGGACAGAGGTGGCTAACTTGTTTTGGGGTTTTTTTGTTATATATTTCCCTCCCATCCCTTTGCAGCGCTTTCACCCGGACGAAACTGGCGCAAAAAGGGGCGGTGCAAGTTGTCGTCCAGGTGTGCCAGATACCCACCAGCCAACCCCACCGACCGCAGCCAAAATGGTGGTTTGTAATACATTAAAGCTCTTGCCCCGGAAGCCGGAAGTGTAGCGAAAAAGTGGTTAAAACGAGCAACGAAACTCGTGCAGGTAGATGAAAATATGTTCAGCTCTGCGTTCGAAGGTGATATTTAACACTAACAAGAGCGGGTGAGATCGTTTAGACTATATTAATATTTGTCTTGAAGCTATCGAAAAATAAATTAAATAGATTTTTAAAATCAATTTACATTATGAATAAAAATTATAACAAAAGTTAACCGATTATTTGGTTCTTGAAATCGGTTCTTTTTTGTCTATCACTGTATTGATTTCATCTGACAAGTGATGCTTAGCGAAAAAAAAAAATAAAATAAAAATATAAATTTAAGAACCATGAAAATTGGAGAACTGTGCTGATATGGATGAAAACGAAAAAAATTATAATAAAATAAATCTAATAATAAATCAATACTACATACTTCAATATACCAACATATACACACATAATGAAATAAAATTTGTAAAAACAATTAAAAGTATGAACACTTAAAACTAGCATACAAATATTCATGTAAAAAATCGTCTTCCCACAACGGTTTACAAACGACCCATGAACTTCCTTGCGAAATAAACAAGCAAAACCACCCGCCATGAGTGTAAAGCTTTCGCTGCGAGAGAGACAGTTCGTAAAAGTGGAAAGAAAAATGCACTGCGCCAAAGCGCACAACGATGGAGTGTAAACTGGAGAGCATAATTTGCAACAGACACCATACCGGCAACGGTTGACCGGCGGCGTTGCATCTCCTTTCCACTGGAGCTGCTGCTGCTGCCTGGTCATCCTTTCCGTAGAGCTGTATTTGTTGACTGTCCGGCAGCCCTTCCGGCGCACACGATTTGCTTACATTCCATTAGCTCGTTTTTCTTCTTTTGCACCCCACGGCAGCAAGTGAAAACGCTGCGGTGTTAATGACCAAAAGAAGGCGCGACGAACGAAGAACGAGCGCGCTGCAAAAGTACTTCTTTTAAATGGGTTTAAACATCCCGAGGAAACTGAACCGAACCAGGGAGGGAGGGTAGCACATTAGGAGAATAATTTATGTCTCGGATGGGATGACGTTACCTGCAAACGGGTCGTAAAATGCGTCAGTATGTAATTACGTGACATGCCGCAATCGTCGGGCTTATGTCTTGGAGGCATCAATCCTTACGCAGCCATTCGAAACAACCCAAAACAATAGCGTATGATTGCCCGCCATCGACTACAACCAATCTCTTCACGTCAATCGCGCCCTAAAGACATAAGCTCTTCGGCATAACGACAATGATATGCGTCTTCGTCGGTCGTCAATCTTTTGAGTGCGGTGAAGATTAAGATCAAATTATATACACCCTCCCTCTCATACCACCTCCCCACCTGCTAAGTAACCTGATGGTTAATAAACTTCTTTCCAGCGCGCGCCAAGCGCTTCCGTTCGGTCCTCCGCTTATCCTACCATTGGTCCTTTGTACATTCTCACACTAGAAATCCCGGTCTAGGCTCCGGACGCGGACGGGCCACGAGCCGGGGAATTACTTTGGAACAGATTTAATTTCATTTTAATTAAATCTCCGCTCTCTTGGCGCCCGAGATCGTCGCGTGCAGGAAACGTTGCCCTCGGTACCGGCACCGATGCCAGTTCCGCAGCCGGTCCAGTTCCGGTGCGGCAGAACCTCCTCCACCCGGGAAGGCTCAGCCGGCGAGCCACGCTGCAGAACCAGCGCAGTTCTGGACCGACGAAGACAAACTTCCCATGCTGCCATGTGCGACCGGATGCTCCCCAGTGGGCAGAGCTAATATTTACTCGCTTTATGTTTGCTCTTGTCTGTTTTTGCTCTGGTGTGTGCATTTTTTTTCTTCATATTTTAATGCTGTGTTTCAGTACGCTTCGTTCACCGTTGTTTTTTCACAAGCGCACCGTGTTTTGGAGTTTTAGAGAGTAAACTTTTTCTGCTCCTTCTTTTTTTTTATGCATTTGAGGGTGGTTTGCAAATAAAGCATCGACCGTTGAAGTAGCACAGATCTCATGTCGTAGCTCAACTAAAGCAGAAAGCCAAACGGTGGCTTATGATTTCGCATGCCTCTTTAAGCACAAAAAAGCGGAAAAAGAAGTCGCTTTTGATTGAATCTAACTATCTAACTGAAAAAGAAGTCATATCTACTGTCTAACTGATTTAAACCGATTGTAAGCAAATCAATATGAAACTCATGAAATCATTTGTTTGTTCAAATAATAAATCTTAAATTTGAACCAAAATAAAGTATTCAACATTTTTAAAAATCGATTTTTATAAATTTGCATTGTGTAATTTAAAACTGCAGCTTTTTCGCTCTGATTATTGTTAGCGAGCTATTATCTCATACATTCATTACAAATGACCAATTGAAA
Source organism: Anopheles farauti (assembly GCA_000473445.2). Classification (NCBI taxonomy): domain Eukaryota; kingdom Metazoa; phylum Arthropoda; class Insecta; order Diptera; family Culicidae; genus Anopheles; species Anopheles farauti. Next base: position 7,227,146 of record KI915045.1, read on the forward strand.
TAATTATCAATCGATCACCCAACGATGACATCAGTTTCAACTAGAGAAAACAAAAACGACAAATTTATTAATCGAGCCGTTTTGCCATCGCTGTTGAAACCATTCCCATTAAATGCTCTAACCGCATTGTTAATCGAAAATTTATGAAGTGTAAACTGGCAACCGGCACCCACATTGTACCCGATGTAATCGCTAATCGTTATTCTCTTCACATTTTTTCCCCTACCTGGTGTGCCTTTTGCCCAACCGAACGCGGATCGATTTACTGGGGAACGGTTGACCTCTTGACCGACGCGTTGACAAATTGATTCACCCACCCCTGACGCCTCCCCCGCCCACCGGTTGGCACTCGGTGGAAGCTAAGGTGATTTCGTTTGATCGATGCGATGCGACAGTATGGCTGCATTTCCCCGTAAACCATTCTCCCTTAATGGCGAGTTCGATAATGGCTTTCGTGCTTTTTTGTGCTCCCATTTTTCTGTCAAAACCATTCACCTCCCACCCGGGGTGTTTGGTAGCCGCCGGTACTTACCCATGCACACGCCGGAACCACCGACCGGTGGTTTGGAAACGCAGCTAAGTGGCGGTTCACACGTGCCGGAAAATCCGCCCGGCCCACCGCACGCCTCGCCGACTGTACGGGCACACACTTTGCAGCACCTGTGGAAAAGTCGTAAAGGGGAGGTAGAAACACAAAAATGATTAGAAAACGGTGAACAATTGAACGTGTACGCTCACGGTGCCGTGGGATGCATAATTGATGGTGATCATACTAGCGAAAAATCGGCCCGTTTGAAATTCACTAGTTTCAAAAACAGAACAGAACAGAACAAAAAAACCCCAGAAAGGTAACAATCATTTTCCTCACATGCCCACCCATCATCGGTAATTCGAGTTCGTGACATTTTCCCGTTATCGCTTTGTGCGAGCATCGATTTTCATTCGGTGGAAAATGCTCAACCAAACCGCAGACGTGGGGCTGGCTCACGGGGAGTGGAAAACTATTTCCACACCATAATGACCGGCCAGTGTTGCCATAATGACCGGGTCAGTTGAAACAAATTCTTATAATTATGGTAAACGAAACGATATGGGAGAGAATTGATATGATTTTCTATTAACCTTTAGGTATTTTCCTATAATAAGGAAAACAATCCGGTTTTAAAATTGTAATTACATATTTCTGGAAATTTTGCCTGCAATAATGAACAACATTATCACTTCTATGAATAAAAATTTCGTTTAACATTGTATGTTATAGGACCTCTTTTTCAAGCAAATTTGAATTTTTACCAGACAAGTCAATGTCATCATTGAAAGCTTCATAAAATTCCAAAAAGCTTGATGAAATTCCAGCAATTAATCAAACAGTTGCAGATGAAAATATAACATTCCTATATTCCTCGAATATCGTTACAATAATTGAAAGCAAGTTATCATTTGAAACACAACTCCTGGAAACTACCACTCACCCCGAAAAGCTGCAGACAAATGAGCAACAATTACCGGCAGCAGCAATTTAAACCCAACAAAATGGAGAACCTCCAAATGCCTCCGGTCAGGACCTTTCCAACCTGTTTGTGCCTAAATCGTGTCCATAAAGATTCGCTGCTCTCTTTCTCGCTCACCCTCTCTCACCCCTACGGGCGTATGAAACTTTCTCGCATCACACATTGCTGCATGCAAAAAGGCATCAAGTGCACAAGGAAAATAAAGAAAAACAACCCCAAAACCCTTAAAGTTCTCATGACGATAATCCTCACCGACGCAGCCGTCCCCAGTGGTCAAAGCTGGGCGGGGGTTCGATGGGAGAAAGTGAAAAGGCAAACTTCTACCGACCAGCCACCGAGCCAGCGAGGGTCCTGCAATACGGCAAAAGCTTTTCCAAGCCAGCCGATTCCCTACATCCTACCTGTCTCCCCCCATCACAGTCACATGAATTTTTGCTTCCCTTTTTTGCCGTCTTTTCCAACTTCACACCATCAAAGGAAGGGTGGACGGGGTTTATCAGCAAATAATCAGGCTTCCTCCCACCGTCGCTCCCTACTGCGCACGGTCGTGTTCGTGGCATAAAGCAGCAGGGAAGGGTGGATTTTCTACCATCAACACCAACACCCAACCAAAAGGGAAAGCATTGCATGGAAACTAAGAATTCATAGTTGATCCTGATCGCCCCGGGGCTGCTTTTGGGGGTAACTTTTGGGGCGGTTTCATTCCGTTGAATATTCATCGCTAGTCGTGATTTTTTTCTGCACTCTCCTTCCTTCCTTCCCCGCCCGACCCGTGTTTACCTTCCCGGCTATCCCCTGGTGTATATGTGTGTTTTTTTTGTGTTAATATCCCTCTTCCACTGCATTATTGACTCCCACCGTGCGAAATCGAGAAAAATAGCTATGTAGAAGGGAGAACACTACTTTGGCTGCTTTAACATCACACAGTCACACACACACACATGGATTGGGCCAGAAAACATGAACAACCGTAACGAAGCAAAACCACCCGGCGCAGAGAGTGAAAAAAGAGAATACCCAGTGGGTGGACGGGAAAGGTACGAGCTGCAATGGGGTGTAGCAACGGCGAGTAGAATCAGCTTGGGGAAAAACTTTTCCCGTGCCCTTTCGTGTCCAGCCTTCTGAAGGAGCCTTCTCGATCAAGGTGTCACAAGCGAGTAAGGATTTGTAGGTGGCAATCGAGCCGGAAAGGTGACACGATGCAGCAACTACATTTGTTCGACACGTCAACATGCAAGTGTAAACCGGAACTGGCTGGCAGTCGGGCATGGATTGCTGAAAAGTGTCAAAACATGCAAATGAAACAAATCACGGCACTTCGGTGTCTGGTGATTTATTGGAGAAATATTCGCTAGAAAAGACCCTACTTTTCAGCATGATGCAGATGGAAGAGTTTGTGGTTATGTTGAAAAAAATAACTTGTTTATATTAATTTTAACCAATATTTATCGAATCAAATCAAATCATCCGCACGCAAATCATACAGATAATTCATGTTCTGCACGTAGCATACTTGTAGGCGCATGAGAAATGCCTTACTTTCATCAATCATAAAGAAACAAACCATCGATTTAAAACATGAAATAAAACCCCTATCACTATTAATGAGAATGTTCAACCTACTGTCGAAATTTTTCCCAACCAATTGAGTAGGCTGAGTAGTCACTCGATCTAAATTTTCTTTTTCAAAATAACTTCTTTTTTTTCTCAAATAATCTCATACGTTTCATTCCCCCGTTGGGTATAATTAGCCTACCGGGGCCACTCCAACGAGGTTACTGACCAATGGATCATGCGGTGCGGTGCGAAAGAGCGTCGTATTTCAAGCCGCGCTGTGCAATGGCACGAAATCTGAGTCCATTTCCACTACGCAGCGGGTGGCACCAAATCGCGTCGCGTGATACACAGGACCCACCGGGCCACCGGATACGGTTTGTACTGATTTCCAAAATGGTCGCTTCACACGAAGCACAACCATAAATTACCGTTCAAGGTGAACGGCGCTACCCACGGCCACGTGTACGCGGGCGTGCGAGGCGCGGTGGGTGTGGTGTTAATTGCACTATTTGGAAGATATAAATTTGAAGCTAAAGCACGGTTTTACGATTCGCTTCGGTTTCGGCAGGGAGGGTGAGGGGAAGCGGCGGCGGTAGCTGGCGATAAAGCAGCTAATTTATAGCGTGTAGTTCACGTCAATATACATAAGGCTTGGGACGCGATTGTGGACGACATTTATGAGAGGTTTAGGTGTACGAGGAGCTCATTACCTCGGTGTAATGCACGTACGTACCCGTGAGCTATTTTGGCATTCCTGGCATTCCCCTTCGACACACACACACACGATTGTGATGATGATGACGTATTTTTCTTCGATCCAAACGAGTTTTGGTCATGGTTGTACGTTCAAGTACAATTTTCTACCGCTGGTTTCATAACCTTGTTAGTTTCAAGACGCCAAAACCATTGAAAAATTACACTAAACTTCAAATTTCGTTTCAATTTTAAATAGTGTGTTGATGAAAAAAATATCCTACAGAATTTAAATAATTTTTTTTTGTCCTACGCAGTGTTCCTGTTTTAACAATCTCTGATGGATTGTAATTTGTGGAAACAATTGATACATCCTACAAATAGGTTAATTTTTAAGAATTAATTAATATATTTTGAAGAACTGTTGATTTGTGATAAAATAATAAAGACATAATTAAAACGAACCAAAAGACTGTCAAGCAAGTTTTCCAAAAATGGCAAAACAAATTCTACATTTTAATTCGAAACGAACATCATCTTCAGCTGCATCAACGCGATCTTTAACGTAGAACCTCACACTTCTAGCAAAGCACTTTTGACAATGTTGTAACAAATTTCAAACAACCAAAAAACCACACTCGAAACAGCGCTCAAAACTGGACTCGTAAACTTTCCAACGACTCCGCTGCTCCCACTCCCCTCCTTCCACGGTTTCTACTCATTTCTCCGGAGCAGCTCATCGCTCGCTTCGGAAGTAACTTTCCAATTTCACAAAACAACTTGCTCGAATACGTCACACGTCCTGATACGCAGCGTGCGTGTTAACTTTGCCCAGCAGTCGGCCGCAGCGATAAATAAATGTTTTGCAACATGTCATACCACACACAATCGCTGCTACGGGATCGTGACCGGAACTTCACCGCCAGCATCCGACCAGCCGACGTTTCGCGGGAACTTTCCTGATAAAACATCCGAACCGAACCAAACGCTTTCCTTTCGTCCGGGAAAGTATTTTTCGTCCGTATGTAAATTTCTCGTCCGCCGACCAACGTGCCAGGCAAGTGCGCCCGCCTAACTTCTTCAAGGACTTTAGGATCAAGCAACAAATTTTCAACAAATTCGAGCGCCCGTGACGTTCAAAGCTGGCCCAGAGCTGCTGAGAGCCGACCGCAAATGAAGTGAACGGAAAATCAACAGTCAACGCAAATCACGAAAATCTTGCGCCACGATTACGGTCGATGGAATCCATGTGGCATTAGCCGCGAGCCTGTTGTGGCCTTGGAAAGTTGTGATGGTGAAATTTTGCATTTAAAAAAACGTTTTGTGAAAGTCATCGGAGCAAATTTTGCTCGAACGAAATTCCTGTTCAGTGAATCTGCAACGTAATAATATGTTTGAGAGTTTTAATGTGTTCTAGCTTAAAGGCATTCATGTTTAATTTAAGGTTTTTTATTTCCTAGAAATTCTTGTATACTGTGAGAATCGTAATTTTGTAAACGATATTATGACATTTTTTGTCTTTGTTAAGCGACCTAGGTATCAAAATATTTACTCTTATGTTCATGTAGCCCCTAAATAATTTGAAAAAAACAAGCCACATTTATGAACATTGAAAAAACACACCAATTTTAATCCATCATAAATATCATTTTAAAACAAGGAAGTCTAGCTAGAATAGTAATGTTTAAAAAATCATATCTTCCCATTTTGCCGAAAACAAAATATACATAATGCCTGCCAAAGCCCATTTCATCTCATATCAAACTATTGCAAATCAATTTCACTCGTGCGTCCCATAATGCATAAAGCTCATCGTGCCTATCGCATCTCATCAAAAACCCTTGCGCACGTGCGGCGAATAAATTTCGAACAAATCGTTCCCACCAATTCACGACAACCACTCGATCAAACACGAAGGCAAAACCGAACCGAAAAAAGGAGGATAGAAAAAGGCGTTCTGCGTTAAACTTGTTGCTCCAGGTTTGGGTGTTTTTTTTTTGCTTTGTTTTTGGGATGTTCATCACTATCATAAATAGATGCCTTAAAGCCGTCGCCATTTAACGGTCACATCCGGTCCCATGCGTTTGGGGCTTCCGCTCCGAGAGTGGTCCTTTTTTTCGGTGCCCTAAAATGGTCCCGTTCCGGTCCCGGAGAGAGTGTGAAGCATCCGCAACAAGCGATAAAGTTCAAACAGATGAAAATAAAGCACTTCATGGAACTAATCTAACTCTCATGCTAATGGTGAAGCGCTGGGTTTGTGGGTGAAAGGTCGGCTCAATTACAACCTACGCATAGCCTAAAATTGACCCAATTTACACACACCCCAACCAGGGAGCGAGCGGGAGAGGCTGGAAGATGGAAAAGAGAAATAAACGATAACACAAGTACGGACCATCGGAGTGCCATGAAAAGAATCGATTTTACTCTTCCCACCCACTGACTTGGGCCTCCCATTATCCACCGAATGAACCCATCAAAACCCTGTGGGGACACAAAGTTGGCCGGCAATCGAGTGGGCGTCCGTACTTGGCACCATTCGCACAACTATGCCAGGCAAACATACGTACAGGAAGGAACGCCAAAAAGAAACTAAACGAATAAAACGCTACTCACTTGCACGGATCCCACACGATGTAGCCCTTGCCCGGGCAGTCCTCCGGCCGTATGATGTCGCACTCGTCCGGATTGCACACGCACTTCAGGCCGAAAGTTTTCACATTCAGCACCATCAGACAGTAGATGAGCAGCTTAATGCTGAAATTTATCGTCGATATGCTGCCGTTGAGCGCCGGGATGGCCGCTAGAACTTTTCCCATTTTCTCGCCCATCGATTCATGGCATGCCGAGGACGCCCCGGGGTTTCTTTTTTTGTGGTGGTGAGGTTTGCGAGAGGGGAGTAGAGGGGGGCGGGGGTTATGGGATGCTGAAACCACTGCCACGCACACACTAACACACGCGGGATTCACACACTCTTCGCTATATCTAATTTTGTTTCGGTTCACTTTCAAGCGTCAATTCACGCTTCTTTTTTTACTCCAAAACGCAACACACCACCCAAATCCTCCTTTAATCTTTCACCTCGAAAGCTTCGCGTCGCCCGAATTCCTGTGTCGTTTTGGCTTTTAGATTAGCTTTCTTTCTACCACTGAACGCCGCACGTCACAGTTCACATCCATTTTCACGCGAAATCCACGGCGACGCCCGCTACGGGTGAATCTTTTCGGCTGGAAAATGAAATGGAAAATTACAACCTCGGAACCTTGCGGACGCACACTTCGGTTCGGCTACCGTTCGGTGTTGAAAGATCCGCGACACGACGCAAAGTAAATTACGATCCTGTCCGATCCTTTCCGTGGAAAGACGGAAAGGAACGCACGGCACAACGGGAAGGGACGGAGCGAGAAAAAAGCCAACTGAAACGAATTACAAAACGCCCACCATAAACCATTAAGGAAATAAAATAAAATCACCACTGACAGCTCGCGGAGCAGCTGCACGCACACAGCAAACGACTTCCTCTCCCCCTTCCCCCTGTTGGGTTTACTGTTTTGACAGCTCTACGACACCGCCAGCGGGCTGCTGCGATGATTGTTCCGTATGGTGCATAAAATTTAATTTACGACAGTGCCGGCGACAATTTTCTGCTCAATTCTGTTGGCCGTTTTTTTTTTTGCTTTATGTTCCATTACTTTTGCCACTCCGTTGGCAAATGTGTGTATGCGTGTGTGTGTGTGTGTGTGACCTTGGAGTGGGTGTGTGCCCATTTTATCTTTCACCAAGCTTCTTAAGCATTACTGCCGTGCTTCTTTTTTTTTTTGCTGCTGCTCCGTTTAATTTGCATCGGTCGGTCCTTGTTTTCGCTCCGCAGGCGGCGATGAAATAATCGTTTCGTGCGTTAAGCTTTATTATCTTTTAAATGGTCAGCCGGTTGTCATCGGTGAATGTGGCTTCGGTGCTACATTGTTGCAGCAAAGTTGTGGGTTTTCTACCGGCAAACGGACCACGACCGTTTTCCCCGACCATTGTAATGCGTTGGTGAAATTAATCGTTACATCAGCGCGAGCAAAGGGGATCAACCTGTGGAAAGATGTGAGAAAAAAAGAAGCTTTAGTAAGAGTGCGTTGAAGCGTACGCCGTACCATTACGAGGGAACAGATAAAAATACCAATAATGTCACAGACCATACCAAAGTACACACACAGACAAATAAAAAGCGAACGCAATGCAATGTATGGAATTTTTCATTACTGGATGACATTTAATTTCATAACCGAAAACGTAAAACCCATCAACCCGGGCCCCGTCACCGTCACCGAAACCGAAGTTTCATTAAAATCGAGTGGTTTCGCATGCGAACATGCCATCGATTTTCGAGCGGATGGAAAAAAGGGAACACGAGCGGCTGTAAATGATACGGAATTGTAATAAATTTTGGCTGAGTAATTAAATCGGTAAAATGATAGTGCTCTGCGTGGCGATGTGAGAAAATCGCTCATCCGGTGAAGAAAGGTATTTTAATGGCATGTAAGGCTGGAATGGGTTCAATTAAAGCGAATATTTTCACAATTTTGCCAAGAAAAAAAAACAAAACAATGATTGTCGAAAAAAGTCGCATGAATTGAACGTTAAAATTAAAATTTCAAAAAATGTTTTTCATCAAAAACTTTGGACCAATTTCCAACATTTTTTATGTTTAAATTTACTAAAACAACTTTTTTGGCTTCCTCCGTGATCATAAGGGTATCTTGAATTATTGAGTAAGTGTGCAATGTACGTTACCTACGATTTTTTCGTTTTAGTTAGTTTTAGTTTAATTAGTTTACTTTTAGTTTAGACTTTTAATTTTGCTTTTTCAATCATTTAATTCTATAATTTAACTTCTTCACAAACAAGAAGACGAAAATTTACGAATAGTTTTCTATGATAAAACAGTTTCTATTAATAAATTCAAGAGTACCTAAACAACTTTCAAATGCAGAACACTTGAACTATGATCAGATTTCTTATCGTTTACCAGTTCTTGCCCCTGCCTTGCAGACATTTACATGGCAGTGAACATTGTGAGCTTGTCCAATTAGCTAGTGAAGTCAATTAAAACTTTCCTGCTGGAAGGAAAAAGAATGTACCGTAAGACACTGAAATCTTACCCAGTAGCAAATTGACTCCCCTTCGCTCGGAGCGAAAACTCTCGCCAACCATCGAAACAAGTTAACTCTTGACCATTATGAGACGCGCCCGATGGACGTCCCAGAACCGCCTTGCCGGTTCGTCCCAGTAAGTGCTGGTTCGGGATGCAAAAAGAAGCGCAGAATTATCCAACAAACTTGCCCTTAAACGTCTCAAATCCTTCGTCCCACGCCATCTAACGCTCAGAAACACGTCACACGCAGCGAGGCCAGTGCCCCTACCGGTGGCACGTGGGCGTAAGCATTGGAGCTCTCTCTAAACTCTCCTGTTCAAAGCCGGTCCGGACCGAAAAGGGCTAAAATGTGCTTGTAGCTGTGTGGAGTGGTTTTAATCTTCGAGTACAACCCACCGCCGTCGCGGCTGAACGACGTGCTTCATAATCTTCGGGTACTTCCGGGAAGCAAATTCCTGTGAAACACGCTTCACCGTCGGTGGCAGAAGAGAGAAGGAGAGAGGAAATGGAGCACGGTAGTGAAGTGGTTCCCCTTTGGGAAGCATCCACCTCTTCTGCCACTGCGTAATCCGAGGAAGGAATTGAGTGTTTATGAATAAATAACAAGATTAATAAGGTTTTATTGTCTCTAAATTGGTAATATTGCCGTAACATCCTGCTGAAGCCGGCTGGTGCTGGACTGACTTTTACAATTTTCCCTTTTTTATTTTGCATGCTGGCGAGCTCGTGTTTAAGGTCGTGTTCGACCGTAACGTTGGCTCACTTTGGCGAGAGTGGCGTCTCATGCCAGCGAGTGGCGGAGGATTTAACCATTCTCGTTCGGGCTTAGAGAGGGAGGGAGTGAAAGAGGGCAAGAAAAAAATAACGACTCACTTCCATCGTGCCCAACTTCATAATTTCCGAGTTTTACCGACTCGACAGGATTGTTGCGGGATCTGTTATCCGCTCGCTATGCCTGCTCTGTTGGAGGGAGGCACATTTACCTTTAATATTTCAAAGGAATAAAAAAAAAGAACAACCAAACAACCGACAATGGCGGCGCGGGGCACATGAAATTTGAATCGTAAACCAAGAATTCACGGCCTGGAACGAAGTATGGCCCCTACCCTCCCGCTCCCCCACTGGAATCAGGACATACTACCTCATTTCTTTTGCCCTCGGCCAGGCGGGATGGATTGCGTCGGTTGGCTTTTAAATTCTGGAGTATCGCCGGTGGCAGTATAAACAACGCAGAAAAGAGAGAGAGTGTGGGAAAAAAACCCTGAACCTTTCAAACAGGCTCCGGTTAAGGAGGTGCTTAAAATTGCTGTAATCCTTGCGGAAAGCCGGAAGATAAGAACGGGAATGGGTGAAGCTCACCCCTGCTTTGCCTTTCCCCCGTCCGTTCCCCTAAATGAAATATGATAACCGAGTTGATTGTAAAAGCGCACGCTTTGCCAGCGGAAGCCGTGTGTCCTGCAGGAATGAACCGGGGAGTCACAAACACAAACCACCCGGCACCGCCAATGGCTTACATTCTCCGGAATAAATAGCTTTAAAAAGAAGCCAAGGGCAACAACAAAAAAAAAAAGAAACAAGCGAAGACCACGAAGCGAAGTTGCTTTTTTTTTGAATATCAGTCGAGCAGTTTGCTCTTTTCCACTGCTCGCGGGAATCCAAAACGCGAGGAACCGTGCCGCCCGGCTCGAAATGGCTCGGGGTCACCCTTATCGGATTACAGCGTTCGCCAGCGGGTGGTCCTCGCGGTGGCCGCCTTGTGCGTAAAACTGCGTAAATAGACGCTTATAAATTATGCTTAATGTGGCCAATTTTTGCGCGCCCCAAGAGCTCAACGACACCGAAACGGATGGAAGCAAGCTCCCGAAAAAGGGAAAATCTCTGCCGTTTGCGCGTCTATTGATTTTCTTTGCTACTCATTTTCTCAATTTCCTGCCGGATGTCGTTCTGCCGGCGCCGCCCTGGCTTAGCTTCAAAATGTTTAACTTCCGTGCGACGGATTTCTGGACGAAGGTGCGTATTAATGTGGGCACGATGACACTTTCCGTCTCACGGGGGCTACTCTTCTCTTCTCGGTGTGATGATTTATAGCCAAAGAGCAAGAAATTTTGCGCCGTGAAGCAAAAGGGAGAGCCGATAATTGCGCCAGCCAGCGGAGAGGTCCTCCACCGCAGGGTAATTAAAGCGGAGATTAAAATACACAGCTTCACTGCACGGGGACGCACCCTGTTTGGATGCGTAATTTGCAGGCCCCGTGACAAAAAAAAATTGTCACCCATACCCCTACAAACACCGCGCCCATTACTCCGGTGAAGTGGTGATTTATTCATGAGCGGCCTGGATGGAGGCGCCTGGTGGCTGACACGCCCGGGATAATGCCTCTAAGCTCTTTATCATTTCTTTGTTCGCACTCTCAGGCGGGAATGTAACGAGTGGTAGAAAAATAAACTGTTTACATACGAAATGCGCAAATGAAATCATATTCGATCAAACAGTTATCATTAGCAGGCAAACAGCTCTCGGATCAGTGCTTGCGATTGATATCGGCTGCTTAAATAAATAAACAATAATAAAGCTTCCGTGATGGACTCATGGACAACGAAACAGAGTTTGCTTTTTGAAGTTACCGTGTTGAAACTAAAGATCAAAGGTTGAATTAACAGCTGATGATGGCTGAGCTTGCATATTAATCTTCATCCTTCCGTTTTTATAAACATTTTCTTTTGGATCAAGACCTGATGGACGTAGCAGTTGGAATATGATTTTTCAATTTCAATGAGGATATTTTAATGAGGACAAAGCGTTCGAGCAAAGCTTGAGCTTAAATTTGCTTAAAATTTTAAAAAATGTTCCTCAATCCAAACAATTTAATTACATTCTCTTTGTCAACTTTTGGGAAAAGACTGTCAAATTCCAGAAATACAAATGCATACTAAATAATGGTTTCTGCTTTCTGCTTTCTTTTTGAATACATGACTAATTTCAATTCAGTAAACCACATCATCTTCGTGCCAGCGGTATCTGGAATTCTCACAAACAAGCGCTCTCAGTCCAATAAACAAGCATTCTTTTCAGCCCATCAAACCCACTGTACCCGTATGGCCGGGACTGGCCGAAACCATCCCGCAAATCTACAAATGGGAAACAAATTGATCGGCTCTATGAGGATGGTGATCACGGACCATGATAATCGACCCGGAACATCCTTCGACGAACGATTGCCAAAGGTCGGCTGAGTGGCTGACGACGAAAGGTGGCGATCACAGGAAAAAACAGACACAAGATAAAACAACAACACATCCTAAGCATTCCGTTTCCTTCTCTCTCACGGCCTTCTTCTCGCCTAATCGAGGTAATACCTGCAGAGCATGTTCCGTCTTACAACGAATGGTTTCACGAATGCGAATTCTTTATCCTTCTCCCGGCTGGATGGGGCCGGCCAGGGGGCTGGAATAAATAAATGCTCACAAAAGAAAAGATGGCGTGAAAAGCGTTGCAAAACACCCCTGGCCCCTGGAACTGGAAATGGACCGTGAAGTGAAGCGCCGGACAACAATGAACGGTGCGCGCGAGAAATTTCTATCCTCATCATTTGTCATCCATTGTCTAGTTTTTGGGAAAACGGGCCAAAGTATTCCGTTTCCATTCGAGATTGCGATCGTCGTGGTGGAAATGAGGTTGCGAAAATGGACGGAAAACGGAAAATGCTCCAAAGCAGGCTTTCTCGGATCGATCGTGTCGACGGTGAATCTTTTATACTTTCCTTTTATTTTCATGTAAACCCTCTTGTACCAATCGATACGCGTAGTTTTGCTGTTAAAGCTAGTACGCTTTTTTCCACGAGCAAACAACTTCGGGGTCCTGCTTCTACACTATTCATTTCATTGGAAGAAAGAAAATTCATCGAGAGAGTGAGAGAAAAAAACACCTCGAAGTCAATTTTTCATTCCTTTCATCTCTTAAGCACAAGACAAACGTAACCCACCACACTTTCGTGCGAGCGGGCAAGAAATGAAATGGATTTGTTCAAAAAGACTCCCCATCGTTCGAGCGTGGTTCACGCCCGCTCCACTCTGCCCTAGGTTGTACGAAACGAATCGTTTACATTCGTAAACTGTCCTGATTAGTTCTGTTTGAAGTTGTTTGCACAGCTCACCCGGTCCTCTCCTATCCGCCCTTCCGCAGCCACGATATACCACTTGTAGCCAGTGTTTGATTTGCAATAGTTTCCCACCAACCCACGGCACAACGTTGATCGATCGACTTTCTCAAGTGCAAAGCAATACTTTCCTCGATATTTCATTCCTTTTATCGATTCGCTACATTCGCACACGCACACACACAGTCACACGCGGCGGAAGGTTGAAAGCAAAAGGAAAACTTTCATCCCTGCCCGGAACTACCCGCGCCCGATTGGGCTGCTACCCAATGCCGCGTTGGGATAGGCTCGGTGTTGAAACGTGCGAAGAATTTCACATTTTCCAGCCAAAATTCCGGACAAGATAGCACCGCAAGGAATGGAAAGTTTTGGGATCAGCTCTTTTTTTTTACTGTGGGTATTGTTCGCCACAGATCCCTCTAGTCGAATTTCGTAACGACGGAAGGTATGTAATGGTATGCAATGGAGCGCTGGGTGTTTTTATTTCTTATCTTTTCTTCTCTTTTTTTCTTTTAGTTTCACTCCCAAGTGACATGAAGGAAGTTAACTTCTTTCGACTTTCCGGTTAGGTTCTGTTGCCTTTTCCAAGTGCCAAGCCGATGGTTTCTTTGACAGTTGGAAGCATTCCCGGCGTGTCTTACTTCGGTGCTTGGAAATGGAAGCCCAAAGCCTCCAACGACACGCATCTATGTCTAGGAAATGGGGGAAATGGGGGGTGGTTTGAGTGTGCTAAACACCGACGTCGCGGCCTGTTTCGGCGCGTGGGACAACTTTTTGATAAATTGTCAATAAGCTGATTGGTTTTTGGGTGAAATGTTTCGCTTGTTATGCAGAAAGCGGTGGCAAACATTCAGCCACGATTATGAAAGGACGCAAATATATAATGCTACGATTTGGTTTTACACCAATCGCTGTCATGAAACTAATAGAGTTGCGACAGCTTAAAAGTCAGCAAATAGTTCGGCAGAAGAATAGCCAAGGCAGAAATCTCACTTGTAGATGTTGGATAAATTCTTAACCATTAGTTTTTTAGGTAATGGTACAAATATCGAAGATGGTTGTGAAAGTAATGACGATGATAAATAATAAAAAATATAATGAAATGCCAGGACAACATAAAGGTCGATAGAAATTCTTCGATTTAATATCCAAGACACGATCCCCCTTATTTCTTCATTCAAATATCCAAGACACAAACCAAGCGATTCCAGCGAGACGGAATGTTCCGTATAAATAGTTTTACTTTTCAAAAGTTGTAGAACACTTCATGAAAACTCTGTAGTTATATTCAATTTTGGCATTAGTATTAATATCACTTGAAATAGTACAAGCGTATGTATATAGTAGAAAAGTTTAGTTATTTTAAGCAACAAAAATTAATTAGATTATGTAAATGAACCTATATCATACTTTTTTTCAATTTTTTCACATACCACGTGCGTTGGGAAAAAATAAAGACAATTTCCTAGTTCACTTCAACATCTCACAACCTCAGGTAAGCCCTGTCGGAAAGAGCTGAAACTAGAAACTACTCATTCGGTGTCGCATTATCACCCTCGTCATCATCACCAGCACCATCATCATCGACACGGGCTTACCCAACACCATTAGCAGCATCTTTCGGGCCTAAGTAATTACACTTCCATCCTGACCCGAGCTACTCGGAGAACCGTCCGGACGGTCCGGACGTGTCGAGTCTAATGAATTTCTCGACCATCGTGACTGTCCTTTTTCGTTCCTTCCACTTTCCTTCCAACGACTTCTTGGATGATCTTTTTCTTCCACTACCACCCACCAAGCGCGGCAAGGGCAAAGCGATGGGGGAAAACAAAAATACTTTGCCCAACAAAACTTCATCGTTTGCGATTTTTTCTATAATTTCAAAAACTTTTTCCTTCCACACCTCTGCGTACCTCTACAAACTCTCCGTGCCCAGGTTCGGTTGACTGGGCAACGGAATATTAATTAAATGTTACAGTAACAAACCAGAAGTCCGAGAGTCGGAACAAAATGGCACCACAGCAAGCGGAAACCTTCAACCTTCACTCGGGGAGAAGGGGAAAACTTTTGATCGCGCCCATAATAAAAAGGACCAGAAAGTAAACAGCACGCGAAATGGGTGACGCCCCTCTTCCAAGGGTAACTTTTCTTGCTTCCTGCTGGAGAAGGCTACTTGTTTTGCTTCCTACCTGTGCATCATTTTGTTAAGTGCAACACACACTAAAGAGTTCCGCGTTCATGGTATCTTTCCGGACCGGACGGATCCAGTCGGTTGTAAGTAAATTTTTCACACCGAACTGACAATGGATGAAATCGTTCCTTTTGTCTACGACGAGCTCGCCTGTTGACGAAAAGCTTGTGATTTTCCAGCCCACCGGCCGCCGGAAGGTGTGACCGAAAATGAACTAAGCCGGAGGATTAAAACTTAAGCCCGCGTGGAGGACCGCGAGGGAACGAAATGAAAAAAAACCCTGCCGAGATGCTGTAAGCTCAAATAATAACGTCAGCGAAGACGGAACAGTATGGCCGAATAATTATGACGCTTTCCCGCTCTGCTACTTGTTGAGCAACGGATTCGTTGCTCTCGTTGGAACAGAAACCAAATAAAAAGACGGTCCCAACCGTGACCGAATTTTAAAGACGGAGTTTCTTTCCCTGCACGCAGTTTTGGAGTCGCCAAGTAAACGAAGTCTTCGCTCTGGGAAGGGCCACAAAAGCCCCGAGCAGACGCATTTAACCGAATGATAAGTGATCGTCCTCTTCCATTACCAATTGCTGACCGTCGTTTGGGATTATATTCGTGCTTCTTTTGTGCTGCGGCCCGTTGCCAGACGGTTTTGCTGCAAATTAGAACCGACACCAACTTGCCAACATTTGCATGGGAAGTCGGTTCGGTTTTTAGTGACAGCGGTGGATGGATTTGAACTCAAGTGAACTTTTTTGGTTGGGAAAGCAAACCGAAAACTTTACCATACATTTTTCATCTTCCCACAGAAGCCGGAGTAGATTTGGCTATCTTCGATTTAAGTTCAGTTTAATCCACTCAACACATCGCCTCGGGGAGTTTCATCGAAAATGGAAATGCTTTCAGCTACATTTCCCCGGTTTCTCTTTCGCTCTAAGTATTTAAAAAAAATCAACCATGACAGTTCGAAGTTGAATTGAAAAATATGGTTCCATTTGCATGCGGTAGTAAACCTGCATCGCAAAAACCTTAAACAAATCCAAAATGGAACCGAATCAGCGGCAAGCTTAGCTGTTTCCAATCGCGACAGCGAGAGAGAAGAAAGAGGGAGTTAATTTCAGTTCAATAAAAAACAAACACAACCTCTAAATTGACATTTTTCCTATCAAACTAACTGTCCCGTTGTAGCACCTCCTCCATGCTGCGCTGGAGGAATACTAAATTCGTGCTCTGCGCTCTAATAAATTGTAACTTCCATTTCCATCGAAGCGCAGCGATTTGATTTCCATAAAATAGACCCAGCTTTTTTTTTTTTTAGGTGTGCCAACCTTTACCATGTTTATGTGTGTTTCCATGCGTTGAGGCAGGTTTTGTCAGCAAGAGCGCGGGGGTGATTCCGAGTAGTGTTTTTCCAACCAAAAACCAATCAGTAAACTAGTCCTAAACCGCACCGCGCAACTGAAGCGCAGCCGAACAGCACCGGCGAAGAGAAAATGCAAAATGAGTAACAGAAGAATGAAAAAACAACCTACACCCCGCTCGAAAACAAAACACGCCGAAATGGAATTCCCTATCGACAACATTGTTCCGCCACATTTGCTTACCCCCGGGGCCTCCCCTGGGGGTGGTGGGCAAAACGTTTGCGTAAAAGTTTCACGCGTGACATAAATTGGTTCGTTCCGGTGATTGGATGTAACAAAGTTGTGGCTTTACCTATGGCATATTTAACCGGTTTCTAGCGGCTTAGTTTTCATTGAAATTTATTATTCGAAGAATTTTATCAAAAAGTGCTAGATTTAAATTTCAATTCAGTTTCATCTGGATTAGTTTACTCAACGAAATAATAAATAATACTGATTGGAAAAGAGTTTTCGCTAAAAACAAGCTTTCAAAATAACGATATTTTAGTAAAAAATTGAATAATCGATTAAAATTAAAAGAAATACAAGCTAATGGTTAATCATGAGAAAAACCCAATTTTTTTCATAGAAATAATTTAAGAGATAGAGTTCAGAGGTAGAATCTAACGAAACCCTTTTTAGACGTTTTTAAGGTAATATAACAACACTGATAAAAAATAAAAATTTAATTTCATTATTAAAAAATGAGCTATTATTTCTAAACCAATCTTAAACAATCATACGAGACATACGTGTTGTGACTACAGCCAACTTTAAAACATACAGAACATTCTACACGTTTGCGAGGACTTTGTAAACACTTGTCCTCGAGAGAAAAGAAAAATCCCAACACCAACCCATTCGCTTCGGCCCACCTGAGGCTCGCTAAACACAGCTTTCGATGCGATTCGACACCTCGCCTTCCGAGAAGTTATACCCAAAAACCACTAGCCGACGCACACAAAAATGATAAGTCAACACGTCGATGACAGCCGTCGACATTGGGCCGATAGCACACCCCACACACTCCTCCCCCTCGAGATTGATGTCATGATGCCGATAATGATGATGATTCCACTGTCTGACGCGATAATACGCGTTGCGAAAACAGCCCACCATAATCCGCTGCATAATCCTGTTTGTCGCACGCACTTGCAACAAAAAAATATATATAAAACGGCCTCCTCCGTTTGCAGCCGAGCAGGGTTTTCCAAGAAAAAACAAATTTGTGGAAAAAATGGGTCGACTTTGTTTCATGTTTGTTCTAAACTCGCCCAACCCTCATACGTAAGGGCTTGTCATACGCAGGTTGGCATGATTCGTAGAGCATGAACGGTTCAAAATCAACCTCCAACAGCTCGCAACCTACAGCTCTCGAACCAACGCCCTACAAAAACGTAGCGGAGGTCGCTTTGTTCAAACAGCACTGAACTGTTTGTTGCAGGTTCCCTCTACACCCTCTTCCCTCGCTTGAAAACCACACGAACACAGCGGCCGGATGGGCGGTGCGAATGGGTACGATAATGGAAAAACAACATCACCTTGACCTTCGTTCGGCCGGTGAGCCCGGCTCCCATCGTGCAGCCTCCTTCCGGAGCGCATATTTTTTATGAAGATTAAATATTTGCCTTGATTTCATAATTTTCCAACCCATCCGGGCGTGGGTGAGGCTTTGAATTATTCAATCATCCGGCGATCCAACCAACCATCGCTCCCGCCCGGTGCACCAGCGGGGAGTCCTCATGTTCTCGTAAATTACATCGAGATGCAACCATCTCGTCGACCGGTGGGTGTGTTTAGCTGTGTACTTACGTACCGTGAGTGTTGATCTTGTCAGTGCAAATAAGTGTGCCGTAGTTAGCAGCGATGTTTTGATTAGCTTGATTGAGTTCAGCGAATGCGTTAAGTGTATCTTGTATGAATCTTCTCGATACTCAGAAGGGAAGCAAACAGTAAATTCATTGATTTTAATTGCAATGAAGATGGTCTTCAAAACAAGCTAGAAAACGATACGCCACATATAGGTTTCTTCCTAATTACAATAAAATTCTATTTTACTTGAGATTTCAACCAAAAATCTGTAGGTATTTTATTTAATTTTTATGCTCTAAGTATTTAGAAAGTTGTCTAAAAACATTTTTTTAAAATAAAATGAGAATCAACAGCTTCGCTTTAGGGACTGTTGAATTAAATAGTGTTGAATTAATATTTGAAATGTTTAAAGTAAAGCTAATTTTGTTGAAATCAAATTTTTTGTTTCAAATGAAAAAAGAATAATTTAAAATACATCTAAAAGCTTAGACTTTATTCGTATCATGGAAGATTTGTAACACGAGATATTTCAACATCTTATTGTATAAACCATGTACGATCGGAATAAAAAGAAAAATAAACGTTTGCACAACATTGTATTGTATTTAATCCGTTCCCTGACGTCCTTGAAGCTGTCCTTGTCCAGTCAAACGCCGACCCACGATCCGTCATCCTTGAAACATTACATATCATGTCATATTTGAATCAAAATCCGCCCTGATTCACATGATGCATCGGCATTAGCCGGGTCACTCTCAATCCCAAGACGGATGACAGCAAACGTAACGAACAAAGACGCCCATCTATACCTCTAATCCTCAAGTGGATTCCTGGAATTTGTACTCGCATCAAAAGGGACTAATCTTCTACGAATTTATAACTGAAAAGTTTGCACAAGACTATCCACAATCAATAAACGTGGTGATATGGATACACCAGACACGCCAGCCAGCCGGAGCAAATAGGCTTACTTTCGACAACTTACCAACAATCTAACTAATCCCACCGACACGACACAAAGTGCCTTTATATTAGATAAATTAATTACACCTAATCGGTGCACGGCCGGGTGAAAGTTTGCCGAATTGCTTTCAGATGTCTCTTTCAGGGCCCGGGGAGGGTGTGTAATCCAGCGAGTGTTAGATTGTGGCCTCGTGCAGCTCGTTAAATTGATATCGCCCGAACGCTCTTGGGGGAAAGTTTGCGCAGTTTTGTGCCATCCCGGTGCCAGGGGTGACAAACGGTGGCAGATATCCCACAGTGGAAGACAAATTTCATTCGGAGCCAATGCACGTCCCAAACTTAGCCGTGTGAGCCTCTTCCTGGTGACATACGTGAACGGCCCGGCGGCTCATTTCGGGGCAGCAAGGTGCAGCAGCAGGAGGAGGAGTTTTTTTTTTTTTTTAGTTGTTGTTTGCCGTTCAGCTAAGGTCCAGTGTTGTGGCACGCACGCGGATGTACAAAGATCTAATTAAAAAGATTACCATAAGCCATTCGACATTGCAGTCAACGTGAGCCGACCAACGGTGAAGAAGAAGTCACCAGCTAGACATCACCCAAGCACTCGGGATCCCTATCGTGTGCGCCCACATAACGCCGCTGGGGTTAGAATAACGACCCAGCCACCCAACTACCCTCTCCCGCGCAGTAATTGTTTGATCCCCGCCAGCAAATTGGGGCTACGCAATTGCATCGGGTATAGTTTGTGAGTCTCACCCAAACGGCTCTATCAAATTACGGTACGATCATTATCTCCGGACCGGTACGGTTCGCCCCCGTCCCCAAAACCCCGGGACAATTACGGTAACTCGTCCTATTTAGGGCAACGCCGGCAAGAACCGCCCAGAACGCCCGATAAGACTTCGCGCTGCACTCGCGCCACGCGTCAGCTGTATCCGAGCGGGGAAGTAGGGTGAACCCATTTTCACCGCGACCGGGTGGCCATTGATCCTGGGTGTGCGTAGCAGCGCCAGCAGAACTTTGCAACTTTCTAAAGCGAATTAATAAAACATCCAGCCCAGCGGTAAGCGGTTTGCGTTGGCGTGGCCAATGTTTGATATTGAAACTTCGTTTTTCGGCTGAAAGATCGCATCCAATGCGGGGGTGGAAGGAGGAGATCGACATCGATTAAAAACTAACTTAAAACTGTATTAACTGCTGACGGTAGCAAAATTTGGGGCGCCCTTCGAAAAACCCAAACTCACCGACATTCATTTGATCACTCCAAAGCAAACGTCCAAACTCTCCACTTTTCGAAGAAACCAACCTTCGAAGCAATCCAGCTTCTTTGTGATTTTTGCACACCCGTGTTTGAAACTTTCGCAAACAAACTTGCCCACCCGTATTGGGGTCGAACCGGACAATCGAACGTAACCGTAACCGACGTGCGTCACGTACTGCACGTGCCGGCAAAGATGCCAAGCTGCCAACCGTCGCAAGAAGTCCAATCCAACACCAAACTCCACCAGGGCCCGGTGGGATTAGTTAAGTATGGTTTTCCATTAGTTCAGCAAATCCCGTCCCCCGGACAAATCTTGTGCCGTGCGAAGGACTTTACCGCCCTGTCCCCCAACACACAAACATTGGTCCCCCGGCTTTTCCCCGGCAGGGCCTTTGATGCCCGGAAACGTTCCGACGCTTCAAAGGAGACGCTCGAGCTCCACGCATTTCTGCACAATGCGCTGTGTTCATGTTTGGTTGTCCCGTGTATCGTTCGCCACCGCTTCGCCATACGGGCGTGTTAATGTACCCGGCGTGGATTAAAGACGTGTTTAATGGTCGCTGGGAAAATCTGGGAACTTAATCCCGAGCAAGTGCCCGGGAATCGGGTCGCCGGCGTTCGGTTTCGGGCGGGATGGGTGTGCGGGAAAGGGTGAAGAGACACACAGCGCGTGTGGTTTGCTTAAAGACGAATAAACAACCATCTGAGCCATTTCCTCGGAGCACACCGGTTCTTAACTCTTCTTGAAATTTCGTTTGCGTCCTTCAAACATGAGAGGAAAGCAAGAAATTGCTCCAAGCGTTGTAAGCACTCGCAAGAGAAGGAAGAAAATATTTCAAACTACAATTTACCTTTTCAATGTTAGAGCATCAAATAAGGAAACCACCGGTTGCACAGCTGGATTTTAGTAGAAAAAAAAAACAGTTTCCCTACCGCAAGCAGATGTCGGTCCCAAAAAACAACGCTGCAAATCGACACTGGTGACGGGAAAAGGCGCATAAGACAAAACCCCCTAACAAGCCAAAACAATAAGGCGAACAAATCCCATCTGCCGCAAATCTCCTGCTCTTCGGCAAAACCAAACCACCCCGAAACCGCATTGCACCATAAAAATAGCAAACAAAAATCATCACACCGGAAAGTGGCGCTCCACCGTGGAAAGGAGTTTTTTTTTTCCTCGACCAGGTTCAATAGGCGTTTCGTGCGTGGCTTTTGCCTGGTATGAACGGTGAAACTGGACTGTTTTTACGCAGGTGAAATATAATCCTCAAGCGAAGCGGTGCTTTTGGGGTGAAAGGTGAAACTTTAATTATCACCGGGCACGACATTTGGGGATACGGTTTTGGGGATGGACAAAAACAGCGAACGAATTCAAACGAAAAGGTGTAATATAAGTACTGATTTACCTTTCACTAGGTTGTAAGGTTGTTGGAACCCACTCTCATAATTTCACTGAAATAAGCGAGCTTGAATTTTGTACGGAGAATTCTGCATTTGTTACGTTTTAACCAAAGCTTGTTGCACTTTAAAATAAACATTCTATTGATCACTTTATCTCTCGCTCTCGTTTTCTCTTTCGAAAATCAATCACAAATTTCATCTACACCCTCCACAGTGAACAAATCCACACTCTCCACAGTACGCTCATTCACTTTCCCTGCCCTTTTTACAGCTTCAGCTTCAGCTGTATGACTTGTTGACCGAAAACTTTCCACTCTTTGGCCTCCCCTAAATAAGCGAGGGAAATTTCCCAACCAACACCACAAAACCCATCCCAAAAAGCCGAATCCTTTACGGAGGATTTTTAACGCTTTCCCTCTCGCACGCGACCGCACACGAAAACATCACACACGCAAGCAATCGCGAAATAGTGAAAAGGCCGTGCCTACTGGGATTTAGGGTGGAAGACAAAAAGTATCACCCACAGAACTACCAGCCAAACGACCAAACGACGAACGAGCGGACGAAAGGAAAAACCACCACACACGGGCGACCACAAAACACCACCGAGCGAAACGATCCGCACGCAACGGCACGCTTTACATAACTGACTTTGCGAGACACATTTCGTTTGACAAATATTTTGATTTCATGGCTCCTTTTCGCCCTCCCTTCGGACCGGGTGCCGGATCTCTTCCCTTTGCTCGGTTCTTGCCGAAACGAAAAAGCACGACCGGTGGCGAGTTACCGAGCGTTTGGTGGTGAGTTCCGTCGGTCGGAAAATGGCCGGAAAAACCACACGCTCATGGAGTCGGCCAGAAGTGTAGAGAGCGAGAGAAAAAGCTCGCGAATCTAGTGCCGGGTAGACATGACATCGATTTTCCCCTTCCGCTGGAAGCAGGACACTCATTTGTTGCATGCGGGGATGCCAAAGCGGCGCATGTTCTTTCGGGATTCTAGCATGCCGGTAAAGGATATTTTTCTACCGATCGAGGGGAAATCGTACAGGGTGATACTAAGGAAACGCAACAGTGATTATCTATTTTGCTACTAATTTTGTTTTTGACATTTGATTTACTTTGATTTTGACATTTGACATGTCATTTGACATTTTATAGAGAACAATTATCAACGCTGCAACGATAAGCCCATAGGCAATATTTAATAAATAATAAATAAATCAAAACTACTCAAAACACAAATTCTAGTTCAAATTCATCCGTAAATCTTCCTTCAAATAAAATCCCAAATATTATCTTATTTTAATCTTTTTTTAATAAAGAAACTTCCCATTTGATTATATTACTTCAAATGGGAGAAGCAGTTGAAATAGAGTAAATTTGCAGCTCCTAGCGATAGCTAACATTTTATACTTAAAAACTGATTTCGTGAATTTCAAAACTGAGTCTCAAGAACAAAGCCACAAAGCACGCTGAGAAGTCTTTTGGAACAAAAATAAATTCTTTTTTATCTTCTCGGTGAACGCTTCGGTACAGCTAGGAAATAGTGTGTAGCAATCGCTTCCTATAGATCATCCTACCGACGGCGACAAGCCCCATAAATTTTGGACTAATATTTGCAGATTAATTTTAAGTTTTCCCACTCTGCCTTTCCATCACTTCCGGGCGACCGTCTTCAAATATGTTGCTTTTCCCACCACGCAAATCCGCACATTACGCTGCAAATCCCTCGATTTGCATGCAGTGCTGGCACTAACAAAAAAAAACGCATATTGAGAAATCCATTTCACGCCACATTCTGACAATGAGTTAGCTTTTTCATTAGCCTTTGGTTCGTGTTTTTTTTTTGTGTTCCTTCAATTCAAGCGCCGTCCTGCTGTTGCATCACTTAGCTTAGCTTCGTGCTAAGACATTTTCCGCATACTTTTCTGGTGCCTTTTACTTTTATTTTTTGTTGCGTGTTAGTTCTGCTTTCTATCATCTTAAGCCCTTTCAGCGTAGTGTATCTCTTTCCCGCAGCGTTTTCCCGTACCGGTGCTTGCTCCGGTTCGGGTTCCGACTAGGATCCGTGATTATTATCAGCACCACTTGGCCGTGAAATCATGACACGTCGAACCACGATCCTTTCCACGCCGGTTCCGTCACACGCTCAGGAACGCTTCCTTTCACCATTTCCATTTTTTTTATTTTGGTTTCCACACAGCCCACCATGAAGGCGGCACAAATCACCTCATCGTCACACCGAACCAAAGGACGGACGGACCGAACCGACCGACCGAAGTCGACCGTTAATGCAAATGAATCCGTTTCGCCCGCGCTAGCCCGGCTGTCCTTGCCTCGAGCGGTGGGTTGGCAACGACGCTAAGCTCGGAACAAAGAAAAATCAAGCCACCGTAATAAAGTGCCAAAAAGGGTTCTCCAACGGACAGAAAAGCGGTCCTTACAATCCACTTCACATTCCGGTGCGCTTTCACGACGCTTCTGCTTTCTTCATCCCCGAGCCGGCCAGCTCTGCGGGTTGGCCAAATCTGTCTCAAGGAAGTGTATAAAACCGCAAACAAGTATATCACAAACTATTCACTGGGTCAAGCGGACGGTGTTCGGCTCGCGGCTGGGTTTTCTTCTGATGGATGTAGAATGGTGAGATGACTGGTTGATGGGTTGGGAAGAGTTTTACTCACTGATTTTATTTCGTTACCGCCCCGTAACGTGAGCTTGATCGGTGACCGTGGGTAAAACCATCCACCAAGATTTGTTATTTCTCCGGTGGGATTGCTCAGGGATGTTTTATGGTGCGATTTCTATTTGGCCTGCAGTTTGCAAATTAGAGCTAGTGAGTGGAAATTGTATTTAAGTGCTGTTTGTGATAGTGATGTAAAAGGAGATAAAGGATTACTATTGAAAAAATAGATAGCAACAGGAAGGAATTCAACAGTAGAGGAGAAAATAGAAAGCAATAAAGAATACTATGATATAAAATAATAGAATAGAACAGAAAAAAATGATTAAAAGAAAAAAGTCGAATGTATCAGATGACAAAAATAATGAAAAAATAAAATAGGATTTTAAATAGAATATAACAGTATTTACAGCCAATAAAGAATGAAATAGGTTTTAGTGAATTAGATTGTATCAGTAGAGAATAACCAATCATATCGTGTGAAATTAAATAAACCATCCCCATCAAACACGATCACACTATTCAACCACGTAGCGCTAAGTGTATGATAACAGAATCACTTCATTTCACCGAATCGGAAACAATAACCATACTCACGGGTGATGATGGCTGATGGGCCACCATTTCATCTCGCAATGTGTGTGAGTGTTTTTTTTATCCATTATCGCTTTTCCCCGCGGTGGGAATGTAATTCCCGCTCAACCATCAACTTCATCAGCGAAACCGAGCTCATCACGATTTCTCCATGCATCTGCTAACACATACACACGTGTCCATCCGGCAAAGCGCCGAATACCAGGAACCTGTTGCCGGCGGGCAGTGGCGTCCACCGGACCTTCCCCGGGGCCGAGTCGGTTTTAGGAGCAACGCGAGCAAAATGGCTGCGGTCAGCAGTCGAATCATGTCAGCCCATTAGGTCTTCAATTACGACGCCCAGTTCATTTTCCAAACCCGCTCGCTTTCGCTCCTTGCCGGCCAGTTCCTTCGGTCGTTACATCGAAACGCAAGGGTAAGAGAGCGGGAGATCGAATAACTGCTGGCACTGGAAGGCAAACCGACAACGCGGAAAATGACTTAACCTCCGACGAGGCTCCACTTGGCAACCGGCCATCTATGGCATGCACGTGGCGGCATGTGATGATAGGCCCCGGGATGCGGTTGATTGCCATTTGTAATCGCAACCGTACCATTACGTGCCGGGCGTGGGTTTCAGTTTCCGTTGCAATTTAATTCAATTGCAGTTTTCTTACCGATGGTGGAACCTGAAATGAAAGTGATTCCATCCACCGTCCTCGGTTGTGGATGATGTTTTTTTTCTGGTCACCGGGTCAGGCGTTGGCAAAAGTGGAGTCAATCGTGCGCTGCCGATCGGCCTTTGCACAAGGGAAAAGAAATCACATCGTAATCGGAACGAAAGAGTTCAATTGATACTCGGAATGAAATCGATATGAAAAAGTAATATTACTTTCCACATCGGAGCGAACAAAAAAAAGATAATTATACTCCAAAATGATTTCAATAAACTATTCAAGGTAACTTTAATGAGCAATCAAGTATACTGAACACAGTTTTTTTTTAAACATATTCCATATTAAGTGCAAAGAAAACAAATCAAACTGATTTTCTCTTTTCATTTCGTTCAATGAAAAACGATTAACATGTTTTTTGTAGATTAATTTATTCATTTGTTATTTAGTTATGTTAGGTATTTCGTCGTTTTTATGAACTTTTTTCATTATATTTTCTAAAAAATATTTTGTCATAAAAATGCTTTTGCTGATTGTCATTGATTTATTTAAGTTCCATTTCGTATTGAAGATGTACTAAAGCTTTAAACATTCAATTCGCTCTGCACGAAAGTACAGCATCCCACACGGAGCAAAATAGTTGACAAAAAATAACAAAAATTGGCCAACTTCAAAGGAAGGAACTGCTCAAAGCGTTCAAGGATACAATCGCCCAACGTAGAAAGGAGAGCATATTTTACGCCACGACAAATGCCGCCCCCGAGCGATCCTTCCCATAATAGGTCAGCCAGGCACGGTAGCATCTCGTTCGTAGTGTGAGCCCAATTTGTGTACCGAAAATTAATAACCTTGGTCACGATGCTACAAGCGTCACTAGCTTTCCACATGCCGGTGACAGTGTCTGAAAATAACCAACAAATCATGTGGGCAGACGATCGCTCGGGCAACGCTTGTAGGTTACTATAACGTTTCAAAGACCAGTGTTGTAGGGACCTCCTACGTTCGATGGTTCTAGAACCGATGGAAATGTTGTTTTTAATTTGAAACACAACATTGTATGTGGGGCACATAATGTTCGTTTTTTTTTTTGTGTATTCAATGTACATTTTCAAGCATTTCAGACGCCATTTCTCACTCGAAAATAAGCCCTAAATGTGGAGGAATTGTTTCTTCCCCAAAGGTCATTCAATTTATGTTCACTACGTGTCGCAGAAAGTCGATCAACAAATGTCGTCCACTGGAATGGCATCAGCATAAACTCATTTGTTTTTTCGTTTTTAAAACCCAACCCCTTTTACAACCCCTTCATGAGTTTTGTAACCATTTCAAACCGCCTGCCAGTTTGACTCCGGTAGTCGAAATGAATTGTGGTTTGTGCAGTAAGTTGTGGAGCTGTATTTTGGAACATTTTTGCCGGTTTTCCCGGTTTCCTTTTGCTAGCATCTTTCATCCACCGGATACGCTCTGGATGGTCAAACATTTATACCAATGCGACCCAAATCAACCACAAACCAGCAGCAGCCAAACAAAATCGCTTCGAAAAAAAAAATAACAATTCGTACTGAAACGGAAAACACTCGACACGCGGGCAACTAAAGCACGTAACCATCATTAGCATAAAATGGCTGCATTCGTATTCGCATTCTTTGTAAGCATGAGTTGAGCATGAGATGTGCAAAAAAAAACATCTTTTTTGCAACTAAATAACGCCATTCTAACGCCCGACATCGTTCGTGTTTCGCTTCTCCGCACTTCGCAGCCGAAAACAATGTACACGTCCGCCACGATAACGACTCGCCGGTGTGCGGGAAAAACCGCCCGAAAAATATGCCACTTTGCAGCAGCGTGCCGACGGGAAAAGCACTTTTCCACATGCGGGGAAAATAGTTCCACCGCCACTGAAATACGCTCGGGACGATTGTAAGTTTGGTTTTGGGCTTTTGCGGGCTCCCGTTTCGTATCATCGCACGTTCGAAGCGAGCGAGGAGAATCGTAACTGCTAAAGACGTCATGATAAGATGAAAATGTGTCCATCGTGAGCTCAGTGAGCTTCCGTTTCTCCATCACAGAAAACCCAAAACCCCATACCACGGACAAAAGTTAAAATAATAAACGAAAAGTGAGGGACGGATCCGAACGCCGAGTTGTACCAACGAACGTTAAATCATCGCCCGAAATTGTTTTGAGTTGAAGATGGAGGGGGGGGGGGAGAGTATCTGGCAAAGAAATCTTCTCAAACAACTCCCACAATCTGCCACGGTCCACCAGCTCCCGTGGAAAGTTTTCGTTACTTTTGTCTCAGCCAACGCCGGGTTTGTTCAGTGAAACCCGATGAATTCGGTGCAGTTGCAGTTCGGGAAAAGCGGAATGCGATGGTGGCGAAACTTCAACCACACTTTTCGCTATTATTCTTCGCACCGGAAGTGTTCTACTTCCGTTCTCACCACCGTTGTTCCGTTGAGACAACTCATTTCCTTTTCCTTATCGAAAGAGTTTTATAGAAACAGCTCGACAACCGGCTGAGAAAGAGGGATAGTACCACTGGGTAGTTAACTCTAGGGTGGGAAAATCTATCAGAAAGAGAGCCAATGGAGCTTCTACACTTCGAAATGAATCACTTTACTGCAAACTGCCGGGCAGTGGTGACTATTTTTAAAATAAAATGCTAATAGCTATACAAGAATAACATGGGAAGTGCTACGCTTGAGACCTTGTTTATAAAATGGCTTATCATTTTCAAGTGCTGAAATACATTCTGGTATTTCATTTCCCGGCAAGAAATGGAAGTATACGGTCGAAAAATCATTTGCAGCAAAATCCTCTTTACAATCACGATTTTATAATTAATTTAGTTCCACTATCCAGCGATAGATGGCGCTATTAAGGTATGTTTTTATTACTTTTTTGAATATTTTACTAAACGAAAACAGAATTTATAACACTAAAATATGTTTTTTCATGTCAAAGTTCTCAAAAGAAGCTATTGGATGAATTTCAACTGAACCTAGAACCTGCTAGAGAATAAATTGAATATCTTTCATGTCTTAATATTCAGGACCTACATGATTTGTAGTAAAAATAGAAATAAAATGCAAACAAGTTTCTAATCAAAGGTCCACATTATAAGTATTTTTTAAAGTATTGATTTATACGAAAAATTCTGAACTGTACGTGATCGGTAATGAATAAAAGAACCGTTCAGATCGTTCCCATCTTTACTCTATCGTAAAGCAATCTGCTTGCAAGAAAATTACGTTTTAAAATTTCTTTTCCAGCAAAAGCCCCAATAAACTCTGCTATCTTTTACACTCCCCCGGCAGAGAAATAGATTAAAATTATCTGGAAGTATAAAATGTCCTTCGCCGAATGAAACCGGTCCCGCTCTGAATACAGCTTCGCATAACCTTTTTTTGGGTCGCTCCATTAGGAAGAAGACATTTCTATTTTTGCTGTAACAGATGCAAACATCCTACAAGAAGATCCACATCTGGATTCACTCGACTTGACCCGGAAAGCTACGCCACATTTGCGGAAAGGACAGCCCGTTTGTTAGTGTCGTTCGGGGTTGCCACGTCCTTCATGTTTTCGATTACCCAATTGGTATTGATGCATGATGCAGTCCCGTTGACAAATGTGAACCGGTGGGGTCACGTGCACGTTTCAGCTTATTAAGTTTTCATCTCCCATTCAAATGTGTTACCATCCCTGCGTCGCAAACAAACCGGCTGCGACCGTATAATGAAGACTGTCACCATCAAAACATGTGGGTCGATTGGTCGGGATTTCAATCTGCTCTCCAACATTTCACTCCCGACCGTATGGGCGTTCGATTATGGTTCACAATTATCGAACCGAGCATGATAAACGTCTCCGTTTCTGTCTCCTGTCCCCTGCATGGGAGATTCAATTCTAATGTCATATCCATTAACAATGGTCCACCAGGCACCGGTCGTTCACACACAACAACCAGGGCAACATAACACAGCCGTCCTTTTCGATGCCCGGCGCAGGCAACAATCGCAGCGAGAGTTTAATGTTTTAGACAATCATCCAAACGCATCGTCCAAACTTACATCAATATTCATGCTTTCCTGGAAGTTCGGTGAGCGAGCGGCTACCGAAGAAGTCATCGCCCTCGCATGTCTCAACCTATCGAGTCGATCGAGCGGTGCTCCATAATTGAAAGGCGCATGAGAAGGACGTTCGAATGCAATAGGACATCCCCCACCGGTGGTGGGGAAAGCGCAAGCCAAGGAGCCGGTACATGAATATTCGAACGATACGGTCCAGTTAGTGTCGGCAGGCGTGAGAACTCTCGCCACCCGTCCGAAACCACCAACCGTCGGCCGTCTGACGGATGATTTCGGTAAGCCTGGGACTTAATTGTGATTGCACAGATTACGGGCCCGCATGCCCGGGCCCGAAGCGAACTGCACCAGCTGCCCGGCACACAATCGCTCGTTATCCACATAATGGTGGAGAAGTCTTCGCCCGGGGGGTGGCGTACTGCCTGAGCAGAACGCCCAAGACACCGACCAAGTCGTAAGCCATACATTATAAATCAATAATCTCACCACCGCCACCGTCGGACGTTTCACCACGCACCGAACCAACATTCCACCAAAAAGCCCCGGAAATCAATTAGTAATTTACTGGTTTCGCGCGGAAATAAATGGCCCGCGAGAAGCGCTGGCTACTTTGTTTCGTTCACTTCCTACCTCACACGTCCCCCATCCCTGCGCGGGCGTCCAAATGATTAGACAATTAAATTAGTCTTCATTAGCCCGGCGCAGCAAATGTGCACCAAATACCATGCCGCACCGTAATCAGTACGCCCAGATGCTGATCGGCCAGCTGATCCCGCTCGATGCGTCCGAATCAGTTCGCGACGGGCATCCGCCATTTCGAATTCACACGCGCCCGGTCCGGTTTCATAATTAGGTGACAAATTTGACAGCTTGCAACAATTTGATTAATAAACATATATTCCGGTCACCTAATTCCGTGCCGTGCATTCCGGTGAGGGACTTCCTCCCCCACCCCCCTCCCCCCCATCGCCACCCAACATTGCATTCCGTTCGATTGTCATAAATTATTCGAATCGGTTGTGACAGTCGGGTTTTGGCGAGGTGAGAAGAGTATTTGTTTAGCGAGCGACCTAAGTCGGGCGTTGATCGAAATTTGTGCACAATGCGTGATTTATTCCGTTTCCATAGCATTAAGGTTGGATTGGTTTGCATTGAGAGGTTAGAATATTGAATGCGGTTGTTTCGAAATGTTTTCCCAAGGTTTCGATTGTCAAGGTGTGGGGATTGAAATGTATTGTTTTGCTATTGCTGCCAGACTTCACAGAAGCACCTCACGAACAGCTCCATTTTTTCCATTCTGTGATTTTTTTTGCCTCCAGAACAAAACGTACAATAAAGCGATAAAAATAATAAGAATTCAAATAAAAAACGCTTAAATTGACGTTCTAAATTAAGCTCGCTCTTTATCATCGAAAATTCCATTCCCAGTCAATCAATCACCTCTCATACAAGGGATTCCTACAAGGGAAGGGATATGATAAATTCATCACAAATAAAATTTTACTTTTTATTCTCGCCGTACGCAAGCACAAAGAGGGGCATCGAATTCCATTCCTCGTTACTCATCGCCGGTCAATTGCATTCCGAGAAAGAGTGCTCCTGCACCACATCGGCCGTGCCCAGTTTCCAGCGCGGTTTTCGTCGCCTCGCCCTTACTTGCAAGATATCTTATCATGCACATTTAATAGGGTGACACAAAAATCCCCACATCTGTATGTAAACAGTTGTTGCAAGGTGGCGACGGTTCGCGGCGAAGAATAATAACAAACCGCTCGCGCGAACAGCTGATAGGGGATTTTTTGCGTTTTTTTTATGCTCTCTTGTCTGATGATTGTCTTCCTACCGCTCCCAAATCAGATGCCCACCAGGGAAGGTGCCTTATCGTTTGCTTCTAATCGGTCACGGGCATGCATTAAGCACGCAAAAATAGAGTCATTCGCAGCATTCGGAACCAACCCCGCCAACCGGTCATCTGGTCGTTTGTTTAGACTTCGTGTTGACCGAAGAAATTCCTTGCACTCATTCCAGACGACCGTAAGCGGCCCGTTCAATCCTTCCCGTGGAATGTTATTATTTGCGCAAGTAATACAACAATCAAACTGGCCAGCAGCAACGGCAGCACCCATTGCCGCTCATATAACATCAGCGAGTCTGTCCGCCGCCAGTTTCTTCCGCGAAAATGTGTTCTAATTCCCGGCTGATACTCGCACTGATAAGCGCACAGCTACAGCAGGAAGATGCTTAAGGCCGGTGCCTGGTAAACAGTGTAGCGAAAAACAGCTCAGTTACAGATAAGCAACGGTGTGGAATGTGCAATGTCAACGAAACGCTCTCGACACCAGCCGTCGGAGTCATCAACAGCGTGCCGCGAATCTGCTCGGATGGCACGGGCTCGGCGATTCGCGAAAGCGCACGAATTATGTGCAGAAATTCCGGAGATTTCAGGCACCAAAATGTATGCAATTCGGTGAAAAATAAGACAATAATTTAAATTGAGTGGAAGGTGCTTTGCATTCCGAACCCTTGGGAGACATTCAGTTTGTTCTTCGAATTCTTTTCTAACTCCATTATCTTTATTCTTTATGCGCTTCTAACCGCGACGTTTTCAATCCTAAATTTTATGCTCATATTTAGTACCATTTACGATTTTTTAATATTTGATTCTTAAACGCCAATTTACGTTTGATATGCATTTATTTACATTAACACAATAAAAGTAATAAATGTATAAAATTTAATTAACTGGCATTTCATTAAAATGGGCTATTCGCATTAATCGCATAATTTAAAAAAATCACATCGATCAACGATTTATATTAACCCTGCCAACATTGTAACCTCCTTCATGCTTCCCATTATGAACTCCCGCGTGGGTATCATTCCATCAACAGGAGACAGGAAATTCCTATTAGCAATTAAATGAGCCATTTCCCCGTCGAATCCGGGACGGATAGTAGAACGGAAACATAAAACCATTCGCTGCGACAACGAACAAAGAAGAATCACATCGACGAGATTCAAAAGAAGGGAGAGTTTTATAAAAAAAAAGGTAATAACATACCGTCGGTATGTAATCTAACACACGCCATCGTCGTGCGTCCGGCATCTGCCCTAACCAGTCTGTGATTTTGTGGTTGAGCATCGTAAAATGCATCCCCCCGGTGGGATCAGAAGAGGCTCCCTCGGTCGGATCAAGCGGCATACAAAATAATCACAAAAAAAAGTGCAAGCCAAACGCAACTGAATCAACCGAACCGAGCATTCCACCGGTTCGTGGCATCCCGTCCGGAGTCAAACATAAAACGATCCCACCGACTGACGGACGACGGACGGACCCGTCGGGGGAGGCGAATGCGAGTGATAAATCAGATTACACATTGTAATAAATTCATTTTTACATTCCCATCGTAACCGAAGCCATCGGTGGAATGCCGCTTTGCAGTCGCCTTCAAACCGGCGGCTGGCTCGGGCAGCTCGAGGGAAATTCAAAATGGCGAAGAGAACGGTCAACTGCTGCGGTTAGCCACTACGTGTATGTATGTGCATGTGTAGAATGATGGCAGGAAATGTGAAATATGTGAATGGTCGCCTCGTCTCCGCATCCGTTCCGTGGTTGCCGTCGACAATGGTTTCGATTGCTTCCGGGCGCGCCGGAAGGATGTAGCGATGGGAATCGGTCCCGAACGGAGGCCACTGTGTAAAACGCACGGTGCACGTAATTTTTCCCCGTAACCAGCGGTACAATTGTACGCTGTTCGATTGTACGATTTGGATCAGTTCCAACTACAAACCCACCCCGTGCCGGGTTTGTTCAACGAGAAAATCGCCAGTTTCGCGTTCTGTTTGCATTTAGTGCGGTGGAAAGTCTAGATTTTTCTCGATTTCGTGCTGCTGCGCTCACTGGGACTAGGATGGTCCCCGATCCAGGCCCCGGGGTCTTCTTAGCACAGTAAATAAATCCTGCAATCGGTACGGCTTCGCGGTCCCTGATCGTGATCGATTGCGAGCAAAAGCTTACCATCAATCCATCCCTTCCCGGGGCAGCGGCTGCAGCGTTGAGTTTATCCGCACTTTTTTTATTCTTTATCCCACTCTCCGACGACAGTTTTGAGCTGCGTTGGTACTACACTTGTGTTTCGTTTTTTTTTTTTTACTTTGACCGAAAAATCGCCTCCATAATCAGTTCTATTATGGCCGTGTAATAAAGAATCTTTAATGGTGCTTTGGCACGTGAAACACACTCGGCGCCGGAAGTGATTGAGAACAGAGAGAATGATAGGTTGTCAAAATTGGTTTCCCATCTTTCGCTATAATCTTTTGCGGTATCAGAAAAAAGTCAGATGGGATATAAAGAAATGTTGTTTCATTTTTTAAGTATTGGAATTGTTTTTTCTCAACAGTGTTTTAAAAGTATTGATGAATATTCAAAGGTAACATGAATTTTGCGTAATTATTGAACTGCAATAATGTTAATTGGGTTAAGACTTAGACTAGGAATGAATTTATACTTAGTGAAATGAATGTATTAATGAACGAATGAACTAGATACAAACCTCATTGCGTAGCGTCTAATATTTAGTTAACGCTATCTATAACAAAAGATATTTCATAATATTACAGCTATGCCCTTATCTTAGACAAAAAATAACACTAGAAAATTTAGGTCTAACTAAACACGATAGTAATAGCATGATTGTTTCACTACACTAAAGTAATTTTTCTATCTTACAACACTAACCACAAACACTACATCAACAAATGGCTACGATTAACACTAATATCTAAAAGCTCCACTGATTCTGACAGTATCAATAAATCCTACGAAAGAAGCACACTTAACCTCACAGTTAGAGGCAACCTTCGACACAACCTTCTCAACCGGGCTGATTAATCTCGCCCGTACCATATCGGGGCAAGAAAAAAAGCTCTCTATTCCGTCAATTATGCTGGCGTTTTCTCTCTTAAAACAATGCCGGCAAACAATGGTTCTGACAGAATGCGGAACCGGTCAAGCACTGCCGGAAGCGTGTGATAAATGTTGTCTCATTTGTTGCCTTTACAAGCAATCGGTACTTTAGCCCTCCATATGGCGCACCTAATGGAGCCAATGAAATATGACGACTCATGTCAATGAGATGGAAATTGCTAGTACGGCAACGCGGGTGAATGCTAAACTACTGCTCAACAGTGGAGCAAACGTATCCTTTCCCGTATGCACCGCACTCTTGGATGGGCGGTCCCGGTTCCGGTGGTGCTTCCGTTGCACGGTTGCTGGCCACGATGCGATGATTGCGTTTTTATCCTCCTTTCCAATTTATCTTTGTTCCGTACACTCGCATAATTTCACGCTCCACGTAACGGCTAGGCGACAGCAAGAGTTCACTCTCGCGCTGAAAAGGTAAGTCATTGCACGCACCGGATTGCGTCTTTTACGTGGGGTCGAGACAAAAGATAAAGTGCGAAAGATTAAACACAAAGACGGATCTACGAGCGGGAAAGTTTTGAACAAAAGTGACACCAATACGTTTAAAACAAACACGGACACCTATCGTTCATCGCTCAAGTCTTACAAAGAACGAACATCACAATAAAGGCAGAGAAATAAATAAAAAAAACAACACTTGGCTCGTTTGAGATCCTTACGAATTCGTTTCATTTTTGTGTTCTTTCTTATCAGTTTTTTTTTTGGTTTTTTTTTTCTCTTACCTTCACGTGTACGTTTTGGAAGAAATGTTTGTTTGTACGAAGAAACATGCAGCAGCTATGCTGCAATACTCTCGTCACCAAACGTTCGTATCAGATGATGAGATATCATATTTTTGGTCTGCACCGAAACACCGCACGTGTGCTTCTAACGCTTCCCACGTCGCGTGTGCCCCGCGTTGCCTACCTTTCAGGCGCACTCTACATCCCGAGGCAAGTAAGCGGTTACCATGGCACAAGTGGTACACGCTCCTTCACCGATGCCTTCTGAAGTGGAAAAGCAATTCGTAAGGAAAAATAGAAATGAGTGCTACGGATGCGGGGAAAGCATCCTGCTGCTACCGGCATCTAATGCCAGCCGTTCTGGCAGCCAAAATTGTCGGCAGACAAGCTACTCCGGTGCTCCGTTTGATGCGGGCTTCTTGTGCTGCGTGCGACCGGTGCGAGCGATCTAAGCGAAGGCAAAAATTCATCATAAACAACCCATACGTCTCGCTTGGATGGCGTACTTTCGAGCAATTTCGGATTCCATCCTACAGGTGCAGCTTATTGGCCACTTGTGCCAGTTGCGATCGTTTACTTCGCACACGCAAACGCTCTGCCGTACGAGAGATGCAATCTAAAGTGTGGTTCTAAAAATTGAGTAAGTATCACTTGCAGTACGTTTTTTTTTTTTTTTTTGTTATCTGCTCGAGCTCGTGCTGATTTGCCCCAAACACGGCACGAAAGACATCAACACCTTTCCCTTTAGAGCACGTCGGGAATTAAAACGAAAAGATACATCCCGGGAAGCAGAGGAGGGCGAATCCAGACAGCGTCAAAACCGCTTGGACCGGAAGTCAACAGACTTCCGGTGCGCACGACGAAAAGCAATTCGTCCACCGAATTGGCTGCTGTTCGGTGGTTTGGGAGCACAATTTGATTATCTACCATCCACATCAACCAGGAGCTCGCTCCCGGATGCGATGCGGTGGGAAGAATTATAATTTTTCACGGACGCACATTTCCCAGCCAGTCCGACGGAACGCTCGAGGACGCGCGAGGAGTTTGTAATGGCTTTTTTTTTAATCTCCCATTACTTCGAGCCACTCCTTCCGGGCGGTGTGATGAGTTTCTGGAAGCTTCTGGAAGATATAATCCTCTTTATGGAGTACGTATTCCACTTGTTTTTTTTGTACATTCATCTTCTCATTTTCCATCATACGCGAGCAACACTTCACGAGCATCATAATAAGCACGTAATCGAGTTGACTTTTTCGCTCGCATTTCTTTGGGATGTTCCTTTTTTATACGACGGCAACGATAGGCAACTCCTTTTGTTCGTTGGAGATGAACAAAAAGTGGAACAATTTTTCTCCATATCAAGAAGTTGGATTAGGTGCTTAGGCACTTTGAGGGGCCAGCTTCACCGTGTTGCGATAGGTGATAAAAGTTGAACGAATAGTTTCATCCTGCCCTCGGCGCGGTGACCTCGCAACGTAGGGACTCGTTATTAATCAATTTTATTACCATCACCTTCACCGTCATCATCGCCATCTAGCCGAACTATCTAGCACCTTTCGGCGTATATTCACCATTGCGTACGAGAATGGTGTGCGTGAGATGGCAAAGCTTTTTTTTGTTATTATTTTCCTACTTTCTGCACGCAGCCACGTGTCTCTCGAAATGGGAAACTGTCACATAAATTGTGCGGGCCCTTTTCCCTGAGCCTATCCACCGGAGTGCTCATCTTTCATCTTTCTCAAATTTTATGCTTCCTCGCTTCCGACGGCGTGTGAGGCAAATAAAACCGGTCACCGGTCCATAAAACAGAGCGAAACCCGCACGCACGCCAACGGCCCGGCAAGATGATGGAAACGAGCTACGGAGCTTATGATTCAATTATGAAGGCACCGTGTACACTTCAACCGGAGTCTGCCCGGGGTGGACTTCCGGTGCTCGAAATCTGTCCTGTCGGTGCGTGACTTCTTTTCCGCACCGTCTTCGTAGCTGCGGAAGGGACAGCCACGGCACGGACTTTCGGTGCGTGTCTGGAGCGATTGGCAAGATGTCGGTCTCACCGGTGCGGTACGTGCCGGTTGGATCACGCACTAGCAAAACTGCACCAACTGCGGCCGAATGTTTTGTGCCGGATCCGCAGCAACAAATCGTAGATGCGCGTGAAGGTAGCAGTCTAATTTGCGCTGCAGGCTGTCCCACTTTTGGGGAGAATTTTCATTCGTTTTTTTTTTTTGGGGTTTTTATTCGCCTCTTTGTATTATATCTATTTCACAATCACGAAAGAACAACGGTGAGTTGTGCATATTATTAGAAAACATTTCGAAAGCACTCGAAACGTAGGGCTGCTTTGTTTACAAAACCGCCCGGATAGGCTTCTTGCCGTGGTTGACAATGGACACCGGTCCACTGTGCGTCATGCCGTGCGATTGGTAATTAGAAATTTCTACGTGCCAGCACAAGCGCTTACCTAAGACAGTGAGTTAATTAGGCCGAAAAATTGACCAACATATTTCGGTAAAAAATGTGTTCATTTTGGAATCATCTACCCAATATCAATGTATTTTGCTTAACAAATAAGCTGTCATATAGTGTTAAACGTTTCATTTATTAGATCCAACACATACTTAGGGCAAATAAAGAGAAAATAAACCAATTTGAAAGCTTTGTTACAATGATCTCTATCTTTATCGGTATTAAATTTTATTTTATGATGTTTACCATATCGCAACGACTCTTAATTGCATACCATCAAGGCGCATAAATTTCCTTACACTTTCCCATGCGATGCAGGATCAACCTGCAAGTTCTTTTATGCCATTTTTAGATTTGTCGAGCTTAATCTTACCAAGAAATTCATATAATACTAAACTTTACTCAACAGTAAATTAATATTTCGTTCCTATCATATCAAACATTGTTTTGCAAAAATATCAAACAATATAAAAACATTTATAAGCACTATGAAAAAGAATAATTTACCCACCCTGACAATAAGTGGTGGCGCAATGTGCCCGAACGAGAACACGCTATAATCAAAATCTCATCAACTTCTCCCATACCAGGTGTTTTGGTATTTTCGACAGCAGCACAAAACGGAAAGAAAGCCAGGCAAAAGATGGCCGCAAGGAAAATTATGTCCCGTCAGGCGCAACTACCAACGAACACACGGCATATTAGCGACGGCCTCCCCTCCCGTCGGTCCCTATTTGCGAGGGGCGACTTGAGCGGAATGTTTAGAAGTAATCTTCGGTATCCCGGTAGCATTCTGCCGCGGATGAGCCGCGTAGAAGATGTTCACAATATTATTCCACTGCCAAGTACATCAAATTAATTTAGTTTCGAACGAATCGCACAACTGCATTAAGCTCATCCCGTGGATGGACCGAAACGCCAAAGCGAGCAGCACTACAAAGGAAGAAAACAGACGCTAATTTCGTTAGCAGTCGCTAAAATTTATTTCTACATTTAAAACAACAGCGAAAGCGAAAGTCAAACAATGGGACGGAATTTGTCGGCTTTCGGGCGACAGTTTGGCAGATGCTGAAAATGGCAGGTATTTTGTTTCGCCGAAATGCGATTAAGCTTTGGCGGTTGGCTCGCATACTTTTGAAATGAAACGACGCACGCTTGGGTATGATACAGACATCGTACTGAATTTGCATTTTACAGTCGTGACGTCACTCGTTAAGAAACTTTAGATTCATACCATCAGGTGTTGGTCTACGTCGATGTATGAGAAATACGTGAAATATGTGGCGATTATGTATGCTATGAAGAATTTCAGATGCTGAAACGATGATGTTAAAACTTTAACCATTTATTTAATGAACCATTTTGAAAGTCTCCCAAAGCAGGTTGTCATGCCATGCGATAAATATTTACCGATCCAGGCACCTTTGTATGCTTCATGTTAAATCCTTCATTTTAATCACACTTTCACATCCTTCCTAAACATCGCTGACGGAGAACTCGCACTCACGTTCAATCGATGTCATCAACGATGTCAAAGATTACCGGAAATGGGATGAAAAAAAAACAAACTTTCACTAATCAACTTAATGACTAAAGTTTACGCTCCCGAATCTTCCTCGCACGAGACCCTCAGAAAGACACACTCAGTTCGCAAACCAGCCGAGGAAAAGTCAAAAGCTCAAAATAGAATAATTCGATTCCCTGGCGTCATTAAGGCCACCGAGCTAAGATCAGTGCTTCCCGCAAAGCGCTCCCGATAACGCTCTTAAGTAGAGGTTGCATTCGAAGATGCATCAGTACCCTACCCGACTCAAACCAAGAAGTCCCGAATCTAAGCCCCTCTCCGGCGACATTTATTTGCCGCTGCGAAACTTCTCATCCCGGAAGCGAAAATCGAAACACCCGTCCCAGCTTCACCCACAAACCCGGTTCCCGGAAACGACCTACGCTGCACGGGAATCCATCAAACGCGCGGTGGTAGTACCAAGGCGTTGCAAATGGTTTCATTAATGGGAAGGAATAATTATGTCGAAATGAGAAAGTAAACAACATTAAACTGATTTATTCGCAAGATTTTGCCGCCCCGTTGACGATGGCGGTAGACACCGCGGAACTTCGTGCTGGAGGGTGGGAAGGAAAAATTAATGCTCCCGAAAGCCGAAGCGTAAACCACAAATGAGCTTTACCTGCGGGAAGCAACAGTTTAATGAAACGGTAATTCAAACAACTTTGTCAATGGTGGTCGTTTGAGGAGGGTTTGAGGCCTAAGATGGTACAGATTTTGCTAGTATATAGTGACATTCATTTACAAGGCTAGCACACATTTTCCGCTGGAGCTGATTGTCATGTCAAACTGTCAAAAAAAACTGATGACATCCAATGACAGTTTCCTATAAATTATGGATGTTTTCCTATAAACAAGTGTGAAGAATTCGTGAATTGGAATAACGTCTTAAACCATGGATTTAATTTTTATATATTACCAAATATTTGCGGACTTAAGTAAACAATGTTTTTGGAACAAAATTCTGGTACACATTTCGCGAAAACTGCGGCAAATAATTTCAAAAATATATTAGTAAATATTCGTTAATTCTATTTTTTTAAATGCTTAAAAGTCCTCCGAAATAATTGTGGAATAATTTACAAAACTCAAAGCTTTCATTCAAGCAACAGCAACCAGAAATCTGTACGCATCAGTGCTACTTCTTACGTTCTGCTTAATGATAGCACCAGTAAATAGTAATCACTGCAAATTTACATGTCCAATTAATATGCAGGGACCGTAGCAGAAAAATATCAATCATCACAAGCCTGCTATCAGAGTGCAAAAATCTTCTCCCGTACCTAACTAGACCAATCGACTCGGGGTGGGTGATTTGTTTCGGGTCTTTAGTTTTCAATTTATTATGCACTGACCGTAAGGCACCGATTGGGTGCTTTGAAATTGCTTTAAATGAAAACAAACCGACCGAGAAGCGGTTCCACTCGATTAGCAGCCGGACTCGGCGCTCAGTGCACCTGTGCCTGGAGTGTTTCATGCTGGAACTTCTTGCCCCATCTGGAGAACTAATAAAGACGGCAGGGCAAGTTGAGCTTGTGAAGTACATAGCTGGGTCACTGCGAGTAATTGCCACCATTAGGAGGCAGAAGATTGTCGTTGTCGTACCCTCTTCGATTGCCGGACACGAGCCACGGGCTTCTTAAGCAATGGCCCAGCTGCTGAAATCAAACTGCTGGAAAGCTTTATTGCAAGCATGTGCAACGAAGCCGCCAGCCAGACGGTAATGATGCAAAGTTGAGTTTAATTAATTGAGAAAATTGCTTTCATGGGGATCGTTGAAATATTTCCAACCCCACCGTGCCGACCGCATTAGGACATACCAGCAACTGGCAATCCAAACGTTCACTGATCAAACACTGCATAAATTTCACACGACAATAAATAATCGAACACACGGCGGCTTTCCCGCTCGACGGAGCAGCTTTCGTTTCGACGTCTCGAAACTCTTGTGCCGAAACCGTTCGCTTGCAAACAATTCGACCATCTCTGCTGCTCGATAAACAATTCGCCCGCCGTTTAATCTCCTACCACCCGCAAACAAACTCCGTCCAACGTGTCCATACATCAGGTTTACAGCCTCCGTCCCCATTCACCCAGTGTGTTCTCTCTTCCCCGGAGCTAATTATACACCCGCACCACCATGTTTCACAAGACGAAGGTATCTACCTCCGACGACTACGACGACGATGGCGACGGTATAGCCTACCTTTCAGGCGCTCCCACCGAAAGTAACCGCGGGCGGACGGAAATGACAAAAACGACGGGGTTTTGCACACTTCCAAACATTTCGGGCATAGCGCAACCGAATCGAACGTACACATTAAACCCCAGCGCAGAGGGTCAGGGTTTGCCTTAGCGATGATAGTGGTGGTGGATGCTTTCACCGCTTGCGATTGTTTATCTTGTTTGCGATGCAAATGAGTTTGATAATTAAATTCCTGGTGGCGCGACGTTGCGGTTTTCATCTACACGATTCCCGGTTTAAGATTCCGATGGTTCCGAAGAATCGTTGCAGTTTACGTGAAAACCGGTTTGTTGTTTATGTTTCGCGCTTATAAGAGAGTTAAAAAACTGGCTAAAAAGCCGCATTAAGTAATAGGATCTATTTTTATTCCGCAGTGAAGGATCACCCTAGGCCAAAGGCGTATGGATCTAACAAAACATTATAATTCATAGCATGGCAGAGCTTATTTCTTGTGACCTACGCTGAACCCACCGGTTGTGAACCGTGTCGAACAAGATTTGTGTCAAACGGAACGAATGAATATGTATAGCATCTGCTCTGCTTTTCTGCCGCCCACTCGCATCAACAAAACCCCTTTCTCGTATTTAAAGCTCTTCATCTCCATTCATAACAATACATTTCAAGGATGCAGTTCATCGCGCAGATTTATCCACCAAATTGACAGCTATTGAAAGCAGCTCCAATCAAATGGAGAAATCCTATCACGTTAAAAGATTCACTTCACCCAGCGAAAGCAGCTTACGTCATATACGCTCCGGGTAGCTCCGTGACAGACAACACGTCGAGCAGCAAAACCAAAACGGTGGCGTTTCGCTTTGGAACGTGTAAGAATATGGTCGATTTTTTCATCGCTTTTGAAAAGCGAGCCCCAGAATGGGAATGTGTAAACCTATAAAAGCCTCTAAGGCGCTGAACTCTTACAGAGCAGAGCGTAGAGCTGACGGAAACGCTATCATGTATAGCGATTTTTCACGTCTCCACCACAACACGCTTTGACAGCGTGGTTCCCAGTGCTTGACGTTTTAACGCCATTATAAATATTGATTTCATAGGATACTGTACATTTTCTGCAGAAAACTGAAATGGTTATTTTGGGAATTTTTGTATACATTTATTTTAAATCAAAACTGCTGTAGTTTAAATCTATTCCTTAATTTAACCCACACGTGAAGACTCTTTACACTAAAATTATAGGTTCTATAATATTAGACATTTATTTCTGAACATTTCCTCACTGATCTTCAATCTTCTGGCGTACTTAGTACCATTTTAGTACTTAGTACTAATAATTTAGTACTATGGCCATCTTTGATTTGATATCTCAGACTTTGACAATTTGAATAAGAAACGTTTAGATGAACTCGTTCTGGCAAGATGAGTTCAGATGTAAATATAAACGACTAAATTAATCTCTCTAAATTTTGAATGTTTTAATAACAATCAAAAGGTTCATTGTTGGATATGGTAATAATACTTTCAATGCTACGCTTCCACCGTAAGGAGTAATTTTTATTTCATTCAATAAGGAACTAATAATTCCTCTAATAAGGAACGGGAAAGTTGTGGGGCAGCGCTCGCTTCTCGCTTACTACCGGACCCCGGAACTGTTGCCGTCCGGATGAAATGTATTTTCGAATAGGAAACTTTATTATTTTAACTTCATTTCTACTACTTGCTCAACTCGTACTCGTTCTATTCGCTCGCTCAACAGCACGCAAAACAAACCGATACGCACACACGTGCCCCGATGGCCGAGAGCATGTTGCTTTATAATTTTGTTCGCATCCCAGTGGTCCCGATTTCATCGCACTCCGGCTGCCAGGATAGCCCGACAGCAACTCTGTACTTGCCGCATCGTCCCACTAGCGCAGCGAATGTTTGTAAGTTCGTTAACATTTATATTTCTCACCCTTCCATGCCTTCGTTTTCGCCTCACGACGCCAGGTGAGAGAGATGTGGATGCACTTGACACCGTCCAAAACCCGTTCTCATTTAAATGAACTTTTCGTCCATATCTTTTCCTCCCTGCACCCGACAGGCTGGGACACAAATCCACCCATTTCCACACACACACACATCCAGTTTCGATCCAGTAAACATCGCCACCGTATGCTTCACCTAGCAATTGTTACGGGTTCTTTGAAATCCCCCGAAACATGACACGACACGACACAATCTGATAAGGCTAATGTATTTTCTCCGTTCCCGCTTGT
This sequence comes from Anopheles farauti, assembly GCA_000473445.2. Lineage (NCBI taxonomy): Eukaryota > Metazoa > Arthropoda > Insecta > Diptera > Culicidae > Anopheles > Anopheles farauti. Next base: position 7,271,433 of record KI915045.1, read on the forward strand.
CTTACCGTGCCGAACTGCCGAGGTTTCCCGAGGGTTCGATTTCGGTGTGCGCTTTCAGGGTTCCTGTCCGTGCGACAACTTCGCCGCCGTTTCCTTCTTCGATCCGACCGACCGACGGGATCCGGGATTTCCCGCATACACAGATTGTAGCGAAAACGGTCGTACACATTTCGACACATCTCGCCCTGGTGCTCCCTACAAAAATATAATCCATAGCTTTATCCAATCACTACTGGCGGTTCGGGAAGTGGAACTCGGGCTGAACAACTCAAACCATCGATAGCATCAAAGTGTGTCCATTTAGAGCGAACTTTGGAGCAGTGCGGTGGCGCACCCTACCACACCAGCGTAGTGTGAATTTAAATTACTTCATTAGGAATATATTAAAAACTAATCGAAAACTTTCGTGCCACTTCCCGAGCACGACGGTACTGGTGGCGCTGAAATGCTCGTGATGAAGGGAGCGAAGAGTTCACCGAACGTGGATGTCATGTCATGGGATATCGCGAATCGGAGCGATGCTAGAACGGTCAGCTAGTGTGTGATATTTATATACGCCCGCAAGTGCAGTGTGCACTTTTTTCGGTTCACTTTTTGGAGGGTGGCGAAACTAAGCGTGCCAACGTGAAGGTAGCAGTCGATTATGGATCCCTGAGATCAAAGATAGTGTTACCTAACAAATAAACGATTCATCAACGCAAAGGTGCATCGCTTTAGAATGAGCAATAACAACAGATTGCATACTTTTGGGCTGATTAGAAAATAAGTTGCACCGAAAAGTTTTCATTCGATAATACGTCACCAACACTCGGGCTGATCGGGAAAATTTACGCCCAAATGTTTTCAATGCACTCTAGAATATTCCTGAAGAATGCTGTTACTACATTTTTACTATTTTTCGTCTCTTCTCAAAGCCTTTTTTCATAAGCCGCTCTCAATGGACATTTATTTTTACAAAAACAAAACTCCCAACATCTTCACATCGTCCATGGTTAGCCACAGATAGGCGAACCGTGTCTGGAATTTAATTATTATAAACCCAATCGTATTCCCAATCATGCACACCGGAGGATTAAAGACGATCCATCATTCACTTACTGTAACTAAATTTGCTGTTCTCCCTCTCTCTCTCTTTCGCTCCCAACCGCAAACTGAATCATCCACGACGGTTCGCACGATGCCGTAAATCAAAACGCATTCGGTTCAGCATTTGCTCACGTCCGCTTGCAACACGTAACACACCGGAGGTAAACTTACCTGCCAGCAACCGGTGCTGGTAACTCGGTTGTCCACAAAATGGCCACAGGCAATCGTCGCAAAACAAGCCCGCCCCGGGCAAAGATGTTGCCACCGATCGAGGGAAGGCAGGCAACGATGGCTGCCCACTACTAATGTCCGACTATCATCGCCACCGACGCACGCTAACGACCACCGGTTCCGCTTCAGGTGGCCCGTGTCGCTACGTGCTCGAGATGCCGGCACACGAGAAAACCGGGTAAAGGTCACGGCCGGGCAGGGATGGTTTGAGCAGGAAAGAAAAGGAAATTTATGACGATTGTGGTATTCACATGTAAAACATTTTCTCCCCTTCACCGGGGCAGCAAACGGGGACGTCGATCCGGAGGTCAGTCCCTGCGGGTTGTACCTCCGTTGTGTTTACATACTGCGCCGAGGGAACGGGGGTGCCCTGCCGTAACAAATACACCTTTTGCTGCCGGCTTCCATCTCCGAGAAGTTCAACCGAGCGGTCCTTTATCTCCCAGTATCTACTCCGTGTGGGCGCTGGCTCAACTGACGGTGGAAAGGGAGAAGGCAAAACGACGTACAACAACCCTTGTCTAACACGATTTGTGCTACGCATTACCACGCAAACCTTGCCGACAAGTTTCCTTTCTCTCTCATTCTCCCTACTTCCAAGAGGAGAGTCACACTATGACCTGGATCCTGTTTCTTTCCGCTTGGAATTTAAATGCAATGAAAAAAAAACTCCTAACCATCTTTCCGGACCTACCTTCATACGTGCGCGCTCGAGTGCATCGAACGAGCGGTTGAAGAATGTCCCAGAATTCGATCCACAAAGTGTAGGGATACGATTTCAAATCTGACCCATTGACTCCGTACCTCGTACCGGGCGGGATGGTTATTCTTTCGCAAGCAGCTGAGAAACATGAAAACGGAACGGTCCCGGACGGACGGAAACGGATACCCAGTGACTGGCGAAGAACTCTCTTGGGCAGGTTAAAGTTCGACCGGAAGGTTTTCGGGAGCGATTCGTACGCTACGCCCCAAAACAAAGGCTATGCAAATTTGTAATGGCAAGGATGCACTTGCATGGTGGACTTTGAACTTTATCGGAACTTTCGGCAAGGGCTCCATTATCGGACGTTGTAAACCATCCTATCTTGTTCGAACGCTAGCTCAACTCGTTCCAGCATCAGGGTGTACGAAAGCTCGTACATGAGCTTGTTTACCCATGAAACCGGTCGGGGTAAGGAACTTCATCTCGAACCACCACCGTAAACGTAGGGCATCCGTTTCCACTCTCGCACCGTTCAACGCTCAATGTCGCCCGTAATGAAGGCAATTGCGCCCGGCCTTCAATTTACTCTAATCGCCTCCCATTAACGTCTCCTAACAGACCGGCACGGGAGCGACTTCCGCAAAACCTAACCTAATCGAGCAACCGGAAAAGCCTTAAATCTTCGGGCTTCTGCCAACACGGGTGCGTTTTTTTTTTGTGTTTTCATTTCGAGAGGTTTTGTGAAAAATCTCCCTCCTCTACTCCCGATTAGCCAGTCAACCACCGTTTCTGTGGCGTTCAGACAATTTCCAGCTCGAACGCCTTAGCCCATCGGATCCACCCAGCTGCCCCTCCCCCAAAAAGCCAAAACCGGAAACGACAATTTCCATCTCATTGTGCGCTCGGCGAAAAGAAAAAAACGCGCTTTCGGTTGGACTGAAAACACCGAAACCACCAGGAAAACCTTCTCCCGAGGCGCGTTTTGCTACACTTTTGAGCTTTTTTAATTAATTCCGATTAGCATTGTCGCGGGCATGCTTGTTGGGGTATGGGGACGGGCTTATTTGGTGGTGGTGGTGGGTTTCACGAACCGTGCAAGCAACAGCTGGTGGCACCCAGGATCGCGTGTGGCGGAAGTGGAATTAATTTCAAGCTCAAGAATTTTTAATTTCTTACTTCACTCTCCTCCACCGCTTTGCGGCGATTCACTGAAACGGCCGGCGTTGGCGAAGAAACGCGCGAAAACATCAACAACACGCGGGGTAATGAATATTTTAATTATGTTTAGCGATCATTTGCTCTCGATCGGATTCCTCGCGGAGGAATCGCCCGGCCCGAGTAGCAACAGTGAAACCAACAACTTGTTTCAACAACATTCCTACCCTCCTGCTCCTTACCGCCACGAAACGATCAATCAAACCACGGAAAGTGAAGCCATTATGGTGGTATTAATTTATTTCCGGAAAATTTAATCCACCGTTTTCTGAAGATCGCGTACCGCGTTTTCCATCGTACCCATGGAACCCACCACCGTAAGATGGCATGATAATAAGATTGAAATTTTTCTCGTTCTTCTAAACCGCCCAGAAATCACGCTAACCCTCCGTGCACTCAGCGCCAGAACGCTCGGTACGGACGCTATAAACCCCTGTTACTTCAACATGAAGCTATTTTAAACCGGAGTATGAAATTACCAGAGCTTCGGAGAATGCTTGCTACTAGCAAGAATGTTTAATAATAGTTTACCCTTTGGCAAACGCAACGACTGCAGCACCGAAAAAAGGACTGGAAAACACACCAGCTATAAATTCTTCCACTGGGGGTTTCACAAAGTAAAGCGAAACCAGTAGTTTACGTTACGTTTTTATGGAAATGAAAACTTAAAAATTACCAGCTCAAAATCGTAACCACAAGCCGCAGGAAAGTCAGTCGGATATGCCAATATTTTTCTTAATTACATGCCCATTTCTCGGCGCTGGCATGCTCCCACCACCCCTTTTCCGGATGAAGCTTTTCTTCGACTCTCGCGTCATCTGTTGCCAATGGTTCCATCCCAAAGTTCGTGTGTAGTAATACTAGCGTTCAAGCAGAAGACGAACACGAATTTCTAACCCCACTCTGGATGAGGAACGGTCCACGGAAAGACGGTTCTAGTTTTAAACCATACCGTCGGTGCGAAGGCTGGCTGTGATGGTTATAGTTTTGGGGAAAAGTTTTTCTTTGCCAGATTTACATCCGAAGGTGGACGTTGCGTTGATCCGCAGGAAGTTTCATTCGAGTGTGAAAGAGTAGTTCTTGATATTCTAGAAAATGGAATATTAGAGCAAACATCTTCATCTTCAGCAAACGTCGTTAAGAAACTAACTTTTTTAATATATTTTTTACTATTTTCGTAAACACAAGCTTTGCTGAAGGCGAAATCTGAGATTACATTTTTCGAAACTCGATTTAAAATTAACATTTAAAAAGGTATGTTTTAGTTGCATCATTCCTCAAAAGATGGCGCCACCAAGTCATGGTTACTACGATGCAAAAACACATACAAACAGCATACAAAACAGTTTTTGATTTTAATGAAATGGTGGCGTTTTTACAAAGCAATTCAGCTTCCCTATCTCCGAAATGCCATCAAACAGTTTACTTTTTTTATATTGAAAATAAAATAATATTATTTCTTCTTTATACTAAATACTCAGCCAAACAACGGAAAGTACACGAATTTAAATACATTTATCACTCTCAACGAGCAAAACCTGTGTACTCACCCGCTCTACCAAACACTCAACGATGTGTGTAAATTGAAAAGTTGATACGAAAATTATGGTACCTCGAGCCGCATCCACCGAAAGCGTCCGCTGAGCGAGTAAAAAATGATGCGGCGATGGTACATCGAATTCCCACCCGTTGCCGATGTCGTTACTTCACCAGAAAAAAGGGGTTCGTAACGCTGACAGAAATCAAGCATCAGTCATCTGTCTTACTCAAGTTGGTGACGGGAGCAGCTTGCCGAACGCACGACCGAAAATGTCGACAGTTTTCATTGTCACCGAGAACGTCGACCGCGTCCACCGATCTCGCCGATCCCATGTCAACACCGGTTTTCGCAAGGAATCGCAAGAAATGTCGTCCGTGTCGGCGTATCGCACCCATCGCACTGCGGCGGGTAAAAGTTTGGAGTAAATTTTCGACGGTATTGCGTAATTGAATGATGCCACCACGGCACAGGACGACGTCGGCAAGACTCGGCAAAGAAACGGAAAAGGGCACGCGGGGTGTTGGGTGCCTCATCATCCCACCCCCTCCCACCCCGGGTGAAGCGATATGCAAGTCGATATTGTGGTGGTGTAAAAGGACCGCATGATAAATGGTGTCATGTTCATCATGTTCCTCTTGATGGTGGGCTGTCGTGCTGTCAGACAAAAATAAAAAGGTAAGAAAAAAAAGATGCCACTCCACAAGGGACACTCTTGTGCCCTTCGCTGCCCCTCCCGAGAGGGCTCGAACCCTCCCTCACCAACCTCTGTGCGCATACGTTACACGCGGGCTAACCGTGTGAGCAACGTACATAAAAATGGCGAAATAAATGATGCGGAAAAGTGGTCACAATTTATTGCCGCTTGTTTGTCGCGTGCTTGATAAAGTGCGTATTATTATTTTTATATTTGCCATGATTAACTTCCCGGCTGCGAGGAGGCGTAAGGATGGGCGCAAGATAACATTGGGAGGGTGATTAAAATGTTAGTTACTTCGGGTGACGATGGATCGTGACGCTGTGGGGCTAAAATCCCCATTCACATTATTAATTAATAAACCAACAAGCAGGCTATGTTTGATGCTGCGTTTGACTTTTTCACAGGACAAAATGTATGCGAAGATGCCATCATTCATTCAAATAAAAAACAATGAAATTGAAAAAGACGAACAACAAATTATCATCAGTTTTTTCACCAGTTTGGCTTAATAAAACGAAAAAACTAACATCCCATTAGAGTTTAAGCTCATTAGAATTGCAAATTGAATCTACACAGTAAAAATTATAATTACGACTTAGCAAACACCAGCTTCGCTTATACAATCCGATAATGTAATCCAAAATTGAACGCAATATCTTTTCGATGCGCTTAATAGGTTGCCATCGTAACAAACCAGTGGCGTAAGCTACGTGTGCCCGTAAAAGGATGAAAATAATTGAAACGAAATTCGCCAGAAAATTTAATCAAAACCTCTCAGTCTGGAGAGGCTGCGTTACATAAACGAAATTGATTACTCGCCCGCCCGTTTCTCGCAATGTTTCGCAACAATTCGTCGGCGTCGAGTGTTACATAAATGAGGTTTCCGTGGCATGTTAATGCAGGTGACGGAAAGCCCGGTTCGTTTCCTTAACGCTTCGGTATTATATCAGTCATTTAATCGGAAGATTATTTTATTTATGTACTTTTTTCCGTTTCCGCACCGTATCGGTGACGTTCTAAACAATTCACATCACCCCATCATCATCATCACCATCAGCCACACATCCCATCGACCGATAATCCATCAATTAATTTCACATTTCATGCACGTGGGCTCGGACATACGCTTCCCGTATCGTTCGTACCGGCTGGCCTAAACGAGAACGATCGAATTGGAAGCGGATGCGGAAACGGATGCACAGGATTTGCATGAAACACCCGCGCTCACATCATGTGACCTTAATCCGCGCCATCCTGCAAATGGGTTGAAAAATGGTACAATAATGGCCACCGCTACGCCAGCAGGCCGAAAGGTCACGAGTGTGTGTGTTTTTGCCCCCGAGCTTCTAACAGATTCAGTTCGCTTTTTGTTTGAATCCTATCCGTTTTGTGCCTTTGTTTCGTGCTCCTTTTTGCGCCGGACACATTTGGTGCCTTCTTTTTTTTTCCTACGTCGGTTTCTGTCCATCGCTTTGATCCGCTGACCACAAACATTCCAACCGATAGGCCGGCCAACAGGCCAGCGTTTGCGGTTTTGCTACATCAATTCAAATTATTCGCACGCAGGACCGTTTGCGGGCAATCGATTTAGTTTCGATTATTTTTTTATGAATATATTTATTTCATTCGCGCAAGTAGCTTGGTGGAAAAATATTATCGAAGCGGTGTGGTTTGTGTATGGTGAAGCATGCAATTTATTTAACAAACTATCGATTTGCGAGTTTGTATTTTTTTTCATAAAGCAAGCAGCATTTTAATGATCCGTTAAAGCCCTAACATTTAATATTAAAGTGCAAGCTTTATTAAAAATAAATTTCCTTTAAAATCTATGAGCCTCTATTTGTACAGACTGCTGTTTGCATTTCATTATGATGCCATATTTAAATAGCTGGCTTAATGACGTTACCACAGAATTTGAGGGTGTTATTTAACACACAATATTGAAAAAGTGTTAAATAAAGGACATTATAGTTTTTAAATTATTTTCTTTTTGCATTAAGAAATCGATTAAAATACGACATTTATTCAAAGTAACCGTCTAAAATATCCCGATGTAAAAGGATGTTCCAGCAGAAAACCCACCCACAGCTCGTTTGTTTAAAGTCAGTCAAACCGCCAACCGGTACCTCGAGCAGCGAATTCTGCTCGCTTCTGTCTGTTCCAGTTTGATTGATAGCTAGCAAAGCATTTAAAAAGCAAATAGGACGCAAACAAGCAGAAAGTTCCCCATGGAGCGCAATCAGTGCGCAACAAAACAGAAACTCTTGCGAATCAATTGATGTAATAATCGCCCCGCAAAATAAGGTGGTGGCCGGCAGCGCACGGAAAATCGTGCTGTGCGTAAAAATTTGCAACCATTTATACCACCAACGGACAGCGTCGGCTATAAAAACACAAACAGACACGGAAACGGTACGGAACACGTACCGCAACTACAAGCGCATTCGGAAAATCGTGGTCAGATGATATGATTTACGTGTTATTTCCCACATTCCGTTGCGTTTTATTGAGGGTTTTTTTTTCTTTTTGGCAACTACCTATCCTTTCCACGTCATTTGCCGCCCGTCGACCATGAAGGCCGATGAAGATGGGAAACAATCATCGTGCTGCACGTTCGTCGAAACCGCATCATTTTATGCACTTCGATTATGGGCTCGGAAAATCTCGTTAACCTTCCACGGTCGCGTCCGAACTAGTGATGGGAAATAATTCAAAAATGGAACGAAAAGGAACCGACCATATTTGGGGAGCGGTTGTGTAGATAAAGTTAATTAAATAAATAATATTTTTTAAATATACAATTATTTAAATGTATCAAACACCTGGAAGGTATTACTTATTTGAAAAAAAATGCTTTTTAAAGCTATTGGCGTTAACACTTTCCTTATGCGCAATCCTCAATTTGCCCAACACTATCTACAAACTACCCAACCGCACCGATCCAAAGCGAAGGCGCGTTGAATTTCCAGCCCATAACCAGAGTTGAAAAATTAAAAGCGGAAGCGAAACGCCGCTCGCGAAAACCATTACATGCAGCGGTTTGCCAAAGGGAACTCCTTTTTGTTTTTTTTTTTTTGGGTGGCTCATATTATTTCTTTACGGTTGTTTCACATTTGAGGTTGGTCAGCGGTACGGGCACGTTCCAGTGGTGAGAATGATAGAGGATTTTTTAACGATCCGATGGATGGATGTAATGATAGACGAGACTACTGTAGCTGTGTGTGAGTGCATACATTTGGGAGTACGAAAAAAACTACAATGATCAAAGGGATGGAGTTGTCGATTATTAGTGGATCAAACTGGTTGGAAAATGGGCTTGAAAATGGGCTTGAAAATGGGTTTGCTTCGTTTGATCAGTTACTATGCAGATGCATACAAAACCAAGCCTACGACTCCATAAAAACACTTTTAAATATTCAAAAATTCCTTTGAATTCTTAAAGCGTAAATAAAATTCTAAATTGACACAGAGCGATTACATCAAATAGTACATTTTCAATTTCTTTTAGTTAGAAGGCGTTTCTATGGGTATTAATATGCTTTTCTTTCTTCACTTGCGCGTAGAAAAAGAGTCCTAGCGAACGTACTTGGCCACCGTCTGTGTTTTGACATCCGGCGTTAATTTTTCGCCTAAGCTTATGCAATACGCTACACATGATGGAATTAGATTTAACCGATACCTTTTTTAAATGTTAACATCAATATGAATCTTCTAAAACCATTTTCGCGACAGTTTATTATAAATTAATGAAACAAGTACTACCTAGCAGTACTTACACAAACAATCACTAACCACAAAAACATCTCGACAAAGTATCGAAATGAAATGTATCGAGAGCTTCTGAAAAACCACTGAACAACCATACCCTTTCCAATTTTTGCAAGCCAAAATCCATATTGCCTCAATAATATACCTGCAGTGTCCGGCACAAAAAGCAAGCGCAATCGCCACATGGAAACGCATAACAACCGGCCCTGGTTGCTCCGAGCACGGGTAAGCTCCGCAAAGAATACCCGTTCGCACCCGTTGCGGACACAGGAGAGAGGGAAAAAAATCTCCAATCCGATTTGAATGATAATCGAAAACAAATAGCAAATCTAAGAACCGACCCACATGTTTGCACGTGCGGTCGTACCCGGTCCTGGCCATTGCGGTGGTCGTAGCGCTCGTAATAATACGACACGGTACAAGATCGACCTCAGTGGCCCGGTCCCTGATGGGTGAGGGGGTGCAGCATTGGCGTGGAGATGACAAAAAATCATACATAGACACACACACACACACACGCGCGCGCACGTGCTCACGGGAACAATTTCTATGACAACGCAAAGATGACAGTAACAAAGCGGCTGCAAAGCAAAAGCTGTGATTTGAATTTTTATGTACCTACCGAACACGGCACACGGTACTGCCATATGCCTGCCGCTGGAATGACCCACGGGGGAAAATCCAGTGGGGGAGAAGGAGAAGGGGAGGAGAGGAACAGACGGGCTGCCAAAACCAGGCGGGCACGTTTTTGAGCTAACAATCTGCTGTGCCAGTGTTTCGCCTGCGCTGCTAAGGTCGTCGTGCCGGGAAAATTGCTCAAAGTCCTACGGCTCTGGCCAGGACTTTTTTTTTTGCTCTCCTTCGGGATGCCTTTACATGCACCATAATCTAAAGTTCATTCATGAATGTTTTTTTTTGTCTTTCTTTCTTTTCCCCGTGCAAGAGAAATTATGACACGTGTTACGATTTTGGGTTTGCCGTAGGAACGGCTCCTACTGGCTTGTTAAACGGAGCAAAGTGAGGTAACAGAACCCGAAAGTCGGTTTTTTAATGTCAAACAATCTAATTTACATTATTACAGAAAAAATAATAAAAAATACAAGTTACTTTTTAATTCTTTTTTATGCTGTTTCTTTACAAATTGGGACGTCGACATAATTTGAAAAATAGTTAAAACATCAGAAAAATAACAAAATGATAGCATAATAAAGTTCTTAACTATTTTCACAAAATCCCCAATTTCTTGTCATTGGAGTCCTCCAACATGGTTTTACTCAACGTCGCTCAACACCGCCCGATCTGTTCAATATTAATACCTGTTAATATTAAACATTCCTACACAACAAATCATTCGCATTTTCATTCTCGATGTCATCCACACAAACCCCCCACACACACAAATTCATTCCATTCGTTTACCTCACACCGACCCGTTCGATTGTATCGCACGGTGGAAAATCATCGACCGTTTCACGAACGCATGCGAAGTATGGAGCACGCAGTACCGAAATTAATTTTAAATTAAAGTGATCCTTCCGCTGGTGCGTGGGGATGAACATCGGGTAAGCCGAGCGACCTTTGGAGCGAAATTAATAACCCGTAGGAAGGTGGGGAAAGTGTTAAGTCCCGGTCACCACCGAGGGTACCCAGCATCAGGTTGTAGAATCTTTCCGACCCGATCCGGCGCACGCAAACGTTACAACGGCGAAGAGATTAGTTTTCTGTGGTGCTAGCGGTGGTGGTGGATTCGTGATAAAATTTCCCTACCAACTTACACGAGCCCCATTTTGCGTTGGTGCGTTTTCTTTTTTCCCTCCCACCCCTCCGCCGAGTCACAACCGGATTTAATATAATCCTCCAATCCAAGGTGAATCCTTTCGTGCTTGAAGGGACGACCCGTACCCAAAACCGGTGCCCACTGGTTACAGCTTAAGGAAATGAATTAGAGGGAGCTTACACGAAAATTGATTCTTCCCGCGGTCTGCCCGCAGCGAGGTGCACGAGAGGGGTGAGAGCGAGAAAATTAATGTGCAGTAATGTTCTTCTCATCACGCGAACTTCGACCCCGGGATTGATTGTGTTCGGTTATCAAATTATGGTTGTCGTTATTGATGGCGTTTGATTACTTCTTGGTTTTTGATATTATTATGTTTTTAAGCTTCATTTGAAAAATCAATTAAAAATCTATCATTGAACTAAACAATAATTTTAAACTATTTCTCAAAACGGTTTGTTTGATCATCGGATAGCTCGGTAATTTTTTCAATATTTTAATACAAATTTTCCTCAAGATTCCTACTGAAACCTGTGCTGTTAGAAAACTTTCGTCGGAAATACGCTTAAGAAACATGGTACCAAATCATCAGCTACCATGTTCCAACTGTAATACACACTAACTTTCAAATCCCAAGCAAAGGTATCAAGTTCAAACACTCGATACAAACCGCACGATCAGAACGCATCGGCATCGTCGTTAACACCGCCTACTGCGAATAATACCATTCGTGATACGAGCTCAATCCGATTGATTCTCAGCTAGCCACAATTGTGGGTAGGACTGATCAATTTTAGCAACCATGCAAAGATTCCTACTCGACTCGCTTGAATACTTGGAAATGGTTAAATATTTGAAAACTATTTTGGCTTGATATGGAAATTAGTTTACCCTGACTCTTAAACACCTCAGTAACTATCTCAGTATCGCTGTAACATCTAAAACATAGAAAATCACTGTAAATCATTTCAAATCGGTCAAAGGCGACCATGATTTTTAGCATTCACTGAAAAATGGAGTGTTAATTTGTATTATATTTTCAAAAAGGGTATGATTTGTAATAAACAGGACACAGAAAGGGCAAAAAGTATCATTTTTAAACCACCTCCCAACCTGCAGGTAACATTATTTCCCACGCCTAGATCGAAAACGGTGTCGATAATTGCGAACAAATGGGTCACATTCCATGCACGATTGATTAGTTTTCCGATTCGCGACGCGTTCTGTCGCATCGCTAAACGCTTCCCATTAGCACATTTTGCCCACCGATTCCACCGCCAATAACGTTTCGCGCCACGAGCTCGAGAATGATAAATCGAAACCACCGAAGCAGCTTGGGATGGGATGGTGTTCACGGGGTGATAAATAAAATCGCTACAACGCGCTCAACTCCCACACTTTTCGACTCGATTAGGTAGCGCAGAAACTTTGGCCCAGTTCGCATCCGAACCGAACCGAGCCCGAAACGTATTATTATTAATGCTCGCGAGGTGAAAATGAGCTTGAGCGGGTTTACGGGAAAGTTTTTTGCAGAACCCGAGAGTGGGACAGAGAGCTTATAAATAATGGCCAATAGTTCGCGATTCTTGCGGACAGAAACTAATCGAGAGGAAGTTTTAAACAAGTGGGGTTTTCGCCTTTTTAGTTGTTCTTGTTTACTATCTGTGTAGGGAATGTGGTGTACGTTTATAAAAGGAAACTTATTTAAGAACAAAACTGTGTTAGAATTTGAAATGCATACTGCTAAAATCGATACTGCTAAAATCTGTTGCCTGTTGCCATTTAGGTTAAGTAACCCTGTCTTGCTTGGAGTATGAATTAGTTTTCAGTTTTTAAATGATATACCGAATGAGAAGTGAAATTTCAAAATGGTCCCTCTTTGTGTGACTTACCTTCATAACTTACTTTCACTACGAGCAACGAAATAGATAATATTGACTCATGTTTTTGCTAACAATATTGAATCTATAATTATTTACATCATTTCAAAATCCAACATTACACTACCTTATATTTGCGAAGCACATTGAAAGTTGTACTACTAAAACCCCCAAACAGATTCATTGCATAATTTCCAGGCGCAACGGTTAGCTGGGACACAAACCTGTGGAATTGATTAAAAAAAGTGGTTTAAGATTGTTTCTGCAAACGTTTCTATCTCACACGAATTAAAACCGCCCAAGATGAGGCACTGCGGAAGGAAAACTAACGAGATAAATGATTTCGGATAAACTAGAACCTTCACCTAGCACGAAAGTCATTTCGAAGAAAAACCAGACATCATGCATCAAACAAAACTAATTTCGACTAATGCCAAAACACTTGACCTTATAGGCGGTTTTCGCGCGGTCACCCGTCCACTCGACAAGCTAACGAACATGCCCCGGCAAAGTTTGTTTGTCCTTGGAAACTTTCCACGAACCGACGCTCCGCGACATTTAACGAGTGTTGAAAACAATTATCCACAGCTGAGCCAAAGTCGGAACGTAACCCTTTGCCAAGCCTTTCCCGGCTACGCCGGCTCATTTCCGCGCTAATTCCAAAGCCTCCGTGATGGATGTGCGCCGAAGCAGTCTTTCGCGGGCAAACAAATGATTTTAATCTGTTCTCCAGTCAGTTTTAGCTTAATTTCGTCAAACACCATCGCATGGGAAGGGTCTCCTGAGGGGGCCAGAAACGAGGGGCGTGTTGAGAAATGGACTACCCACTTCTGCGCCATTCATTTGCGGGTGTTCTTCCCGGACAAAAGGTGATTTGTATGCGAGCGTGTGGTTGGGAACATTTCAACTGTGCAAAAAATAACGCCCAAGGGCTTAAGGAACTGCTTCAAACTGGCAGAACTATTTGACTGAGACAGAAAAAAAATCGAAAATGTGAAACGATGTGGTAAAGGCGGAAAGAGTCCACCAAACACTCCCCCAAAACCGCGCCGAGCAAGTATTATCTCATTTTCGTTCTATTTTCCACAGTGCACATGAACAAATGGGCAAAAGGTTGTCATTATTTAACAAAAAAAAAAACTCTCCCACTAACAATGGAGAACAACGTAGGAAAAACCACAGCCTCATACGATCCGTTCACCACCAGAAGAGAAAGTTGCAAAACAGCCTCAGCCGCCTCCAGCTCTCCCAAAAACGAACGTCCAAAAAAAGGTGCAACTGGTAGCGAACGGCGCGAAACCGGACAAAAGCGCATTTGCGACTGAGACACAAATGAGTGTTTGCTAAACTTCTATATTCAAGGTTACCCGGTTCGAGTTCTTCCCACGTTGGCTAGGAAGCTGTCCGAATGAATGAAGGAGTGCTGGTTTTTTATTGTTCTCCTTCCCCATGCTACCATTTATTCGTGGTCACTTTAGAGCGGCTTCCTTGCGTTTGCTCGTAAGAACGTTTGCTAGACGGCGATGACGATTCTCATGATGATGATGATGATGAGTTGCAAATCCACCACCCTCCAAAATACTTCCGCTCCGAAGCAGGCAGGGTTAGCAAACTTTTCGCAACTTCCGCAAATAGGCTCCGGAGGATGTTTGTTCACGCGGAGCAAATACTATTATCCCGCTACAAACAACTGGCTTTCGGCTGTGTGTTTGCCGGGAAGTTGCCCGGCATGATTTACTGGAGCTTCTTATCACTGAAAGCGCTCCTCCGTCCGTGTTTATGTGCCGCTTTGCCACGTCTCTAAAGAAATAAACCTAATTCGCATGGGGGAAAAACTTCGGGATTAAGTGGTGACGGGGCGGGGCTCACTTTAGAGAACTTGCATCCTCCGCCTGCTTAACCGCGAACGGACCATGTTAAATATAGCTAATGCGAAAGATAACAACAGTCCTGGCTGCAAACAGTGGCACGTTGGGCCATAGTTTTTGGGGTGCGGAAACTAGCGAAAGAATTATATCCCTGTCCGGAGGCGAAACCAACAAGCTTTTCTTGGATCCGCACCGATACCCGGATGTGGCTCGTACCACTCGTAGCGATGAGGTAGCGAACAAAAAAAAACAAAACTTCGACCGATAGCGAAGGCGAACCACTGTCAACGGATCGGACGGACAATAGTCGCTGGGCACGGCGATGCCGTACGTGATGAACCAAGCGGGAACGCGAAAAACGTAGCCCAACGCCGGATGTGCTTAGCGAAGCGGTAACCGAAGCGGAGTAAATTATCCGCGAAACCCGGTACGCTTTCATTCCCCACCCTCCGTGGTGGTCGTACGTGCGTCCACACACCGGAGGATATCCGTGCCCGGTTCGGATGAAACTTCGATGCACGATTTATGGCCCGGCCCGTTCGATGGTGCATTTCCGGCGCCGACAACAGTTGCCCGCACACGCTATACCGATAATGGAACATGAACGAACGGAGGCGATACTGAGAGAAGCGAAACCATAGTGCCCGATGGAGCGTTCGGTACGCCAAAGGTAAGATTAATCATCGCCCTGTACGCGAACCCGATGCCCGCGTACCCGTCGCACGCTTAGACAAACTTTCCTTTATTGCTTTTAATTGAACTCAATTAGACTTAAACTTGGCCCGTTCGATCGGGTTCGAGAGCGGAGTCGCGGTACAGCGCAAGGCGATAAATTAAAGCCGTGAAAGATGCACTTAATCATGCCTGTAAGCTGACGTTTGCTATTTGAACGGACGTTTCGTACCGTTTCTCAACAATAAAACGGGTGCACCCGTAAAAAGAAAAACGAACAAACCTGCCCTCCGCAGAGCCTCAAATACTATACTCAAATTTTATTCTACGCTGATCATAAAAAGCCTCACGCCTCACGTAGGAATGTTTGCGATATAGAGAGCAGCAATCCGCCACCGGTGGGGCGCTTCCCGAATCCACGCACTACGGTGCAAGGACGTGATTTGAAAGTTTTTCGCGACTCCACAGACCATGCCGTCCCGTTGACCGCCGTTAGAGCCTCTCTAGAGATACGCCGCTGATGGTGATGATGGTGATGGTGATGGTGGTGGTGGTGATGGTGCTGACGACACTGAACACGCGCAGTCGCGATCGCTCAATCGAATGCGGCCGCAACGGTCCCGAGAAACGCTCCGAACGCTTCCTCGAGCGTTTTCGTTCGATGCTGCTCCAGAGCCTTCAAGCAGTAGCGCATAATCACTCCACCGACCGCCTGTTGGAAAAAAAAGTTACGATGCGTTAGATATCTTCGTATTTCTATTGCTATAATGCTGATTGAGATGGTTCTAAGAGTGACAATGCTTGTGATAACGAATAAACTCTAACGTGCTAGCAATGAATTACGAGAAACTAGCAAATAGTTCAGTGTGGAGTATCTAAGGCTAAATTTTCAACAAAAAAACTCCTGCTAGTGTTAGATTGATCTAATCTCCAACATATTCAAGACAATAGTGGACGACAATACTGGAATGTACGATTCTGATGATCTATCTCCAGATCTCCACAAGATAAGTTATTATATATACTATCTATCATCTATCATATACTTTTTCTGATAGAGTTTCTTCAGTTTGACTAACACGAACGGCTTTTCTCTTACTTGACCTCAATATGTGTTTCACACTAGGATTTGTTACAACAAATTTTGGAGAAAAAGTGTTTAGGATCGCCAGGAGGGCCACTACGATTGTGCTATAAATGTTTTGATGACATTATTTGTCAGGTCGAATGTCGATAACCTAGAAACTTCGTTTTTCGCCGCATGCTACCTACTCCAACATCCTCCTTAGTGACGTTCCGCTTCCGATGATTCCGTACCAGCTTTACTAAGCTACACTTGAGTAGGGCGGGATCGTTCAACCCGTAGTCGATGAGCGTACCGATGAAGTTCATCACGTTTAGTGCGTGCGCGTGCAGTGATCGGTTTTCGCCCAGCTCGCTCGCACTGCCGGATGCGAAATCGAAGTAGTCCAGATACTGTGGGTACTCCTCGAAAAACCTGAACCGAAGCGAAACGAAATTCGGTGAAAACAAACAAACCGGTGCCGGCGAGGCCCAGACCCTGTCGCGGACACTTACATCACGAAAATGTTTCGTCCGTGTTCGACGAGATCCTTTTTGACGATGCTCCAGGCCGCAATCAGGGCTACCTTCTGCGATTTTGTGAGCCCGGTCTCGTCCGGTGTGTGGTAATTGGTTAGCTCCTCCTCATCCGATCCGACTAACGACGCAGGTCCGGACATCTTTGATCAGGTTTGCAGACGTCTTCCGGTGCGAGTTTAGCTTCCCAAGGCGTACACTGCGTGCTACACAAAGGAAGAGAAGAGTGATTGGTAACGTTCAATGTTCGATTCACAGAACAGTAGCCTGATTTCGCCTTCCAACAAGTACAGGAATTAGGGCTCAGTATGCCATGGAATGTTTTTAAAGATAAATAACGATATGGGTAAGGTAAATAGATGATGTCCTTGTCTACCTCTGTCAAAAACTGCAAGTAAATACGATAAACACACGCCAACCCTCCGTCCACCACACAAACACACACACACACCTATAACACCCAGTTGGAAAGCGCGGACTACCCCGTCGTCAGCTGTCAAGCGGAGTTTTTTGGGGAAAATCAAAACATAACGCGCCCTCCGAGCTCGGCAAAAACTTGTTGCTTTCTGCCGGAGTGGTGTCGCTTTTGGCGCTCGTTTTCTTGCTACCCTACCCTTCTGCGAGCTGGTGCGGCGGCACATGCCCACACACTCCTACATTCGCGGCGGAGTTTTGGTGGTTTGCTCCCTAACGATGGAACCATTTTACTCTCACGCTCCCCCGGGGAGGTGGTGCGTTTTCTCGCTCTCTCTTCGACTCTGTCCGACGTCGTATTTCACACGCTTTCTCACACACACACACACATACAGGCACACGCACACCAGCAGAGAAACCCATATCGGTGCAAATTTTCGCACCGGAGATTCTCTCCACGTTTCGTAAGCTTCGTGGCACGGAAAATCTCTATCTCTCCCGCCCGCAAACACCTCCTCTTCGTGTAGCGGAACGGTGTAATTTACCTATAAACACAAACCCACACACGCACACACTCACGAACACACACCTACCGAATGGTTCTGGAACAGCTGGAGCGCTCCCGGTAGCAGCAGGAACGTAAGTCTATTGCCGAATTTTGCCAACGAAAAACAATCCTCCGTCCGGAACGGCGACACAGCACATCGCAACACGGCCAACTAGATGTGCGTGCAGCAAACAAGACACACCAACACACACACACCGCGCAAACCGGGCGAAACCAACCCAAAAACCAGAGCAGCACGCCTACTACTACTGGCCGTGGCCTACTACTACTGCCTGCTTACTGCCGTGCTGCTCTGCGCTGCTCGCTGCCTTTCTACACTGACAAACGTTACACACAATCTCGCGTACCTCGCTGTGCTGTGCTGTCTGCGCGCCCGAAATTGATTCAATTTAAAGTATTTATCTCTCCGCTACGCGGCGGTGGCCGTTGGTTGCGCTCGCTCTCCGAAACATCTCGCTTGCCGGAGTGTTCGTTCGGTTTGGCCAGTGTTGCCAGGCCCGCATTTCAGGCTCTCCCGGTGTGCAGCGGCAGCAGCATCCTCTCCCGACGGACGAGCTCCGGTACTGCCGGCACTGGTGGAGACCAACACGACGACGATTTACGACGGCAAAGACTTGTTGGGTGCTAGGGAATTCGTTGGGCTTTTTGTAGTGCTTATCGAACATTGGATCCATTTCGGGCTTATATAAAAGTATAGTATAAAGCATAAAAAGCTTCCGATCTCTTAGTTTCTTTTGCTATAGACAAAAAAATTCACCTTCTCCATAATTTAATATGGAAAACACTCGAGCCGCCGTCAGCGCAAAAGAAAAAGGAATGAGGATACGTAAAACATCAAATAAAAGAGAAATTACCTTCACCACCACATCGCCGCACACCGACACATAACCCAACGGAGAGCTATTTACTTCGAATGTGAGGTTAGGCGACCGCGAGGAACCACGGGCTCTTGGCATTTTCTCCGCACACGCAAGACGAGCCCCCGTATTTGTCCTTGTGTTGGTGTGCTGAACGGCATACAGTAAAAGTACTACAACTACCCTCTTTACCGCTGCTAACCCTGTTGCTCGACGTTTCTCCTCACACACATACACACAGTCTGCCGTACCGTAAAAGAAGGCAACGTGCCCGCTGGTGGCTTCCGTCTTATTTAATTAATATGTACGGTAGGAGCTGCCGGAACCAACGGCAAAATAAAATAAAACCAACTCGACTCAGTTGTGATGTGATGTGGACAAGATACGACGCGCGCCCGTGATGTCCGTGTGCGGTGAGAAAAACTCCGACATACTGTTAATGATGCAAACATACGAATTGCTACCATCGCTTCTTTTTTTTTGCACTCGATGGTGCCAGCTTTTCGTGTTCGCGTAACCATGTAAGGAGCCATATGTGGATGGTGGGACAGCAGGAAATAATTAGACATTTGTTTGTTTGCCCAGACGACACAGAAATGGTCTCGGTGCCGGAGGACGTTTCGTTTTACGATAGGAGAAAATATAAAAACGCCACGATAAGGCCCCAGTGCCACCAGCGCAAAGAATGACGGCTTCGGTATGGCGAAACCCCGAAAGCGGACGCCTGGTGGCTCGTGACATGCGAGTGATAGCATCTTGCTCATCGTTGCGGTGACATTTCAAATTGTGCGCACCGTAACGTCAGTAAATAAGGCCCTTCATATGCAGTAGGCCATGTGCGAGCGCGAACCGGAACCTGTTGCACTCGCGACCGTCGTGGTGGTGGTGGTGGAAAATTAAACACCCTTTCTTTCTTTTCAGCATTTTATGAAAATCCGCACAGCACGGAATGGGGCAGGCGAGATGGAATTTATGATCGGTCGGGCAAGTGCTTTTAACGAGCGTTTAAATGATGGTGCTACCTTTGGCGGGAACTCGTTACAGTAATTATGACGGGTCGGTTTCGAATAGGTTATTAAATAATGGTGCCGTATTAAGGCACCCAATTGGCTTGCCCAGTGTTCGCACGCCACGGAATGCTGTCATTATTAATGTCCGGTTGAGTCTGAATATTTAATTACTCCTCCACACACGTCCCATGCCCGTGAGATACAGCCATTCAATGTATTAAATTGTGCCGGAGCGGTATAACTTCAACCCGTCCCGATTCGATACGCGTTAAATAATCATCAACAGCTTGTTGAACCGAATTTGAATCGTTTTAAAAAATGACTACACTATCTCATCGTTGTTCACGCTCAAACGGAGCGACATTTGTTCACCGCG
Source organism: Anopheles farauti (assembly GCA_000473445.2). Taxonomy (NCBI): domain Eukaryota; kingdom Metazoa; phylum Arthropoda; class Insecta; order Diptera; family Culicidae; genus Anopheles; species Anopheles farauti. The sequence continues at coordinate 7,291,691 of KI915045.1, forward strand.
TACCTTATCTACACGACGTTTCCAAAAGCACCACATTCGTTCCACTTTCGCAAGGCCACCGAAACACGAAGGAATACAACAATAGAATGCCCGGGGTGCTCACACGTTCCCAGCACAAATCAAATCACAGCGAAATGTCGTACATGCCACAATGCCACCGACAGCAAAAAACACAAAAAATCGCTCACATCATCTTTGCGCCCTATCTCCTCTCGTAAAGAATACCAACACACATACACACACACATAAAAAATCGACCACTTTGCTTACTTCACTCGAACGATTCTCCAACCAGGGCAGGGAAGGCGAACTGCTATCGTCCCGTGCGATTAGAAAGTGTCTTCCAGCAACTGCGTTCGACGCCGTTTTATAGCAAACGTTACTGGCGAACGGTTCACCAATTGACAGCGCGCAGAGGAGTTGAGGAGGACGCCCGAAAATCGTCCAAAAAACGAACACCCCCGACGAAGTGGCACCCGCTTTTTTATTCACCGAAGACGACTGGAAAACCGCTCGCATCCCATCAATTAATGCTCGCCAGAACCGAACGGACGCGTCGCGTGAATTGTGACGAGACGGCTCAAAATTACGGCCCCGTCATTGATAGCGCCGGTCGGGTTCAAATGTCACCCCTCGGTGGGCTGGTGGGTGGGCCTCTTCACTGGTGTTATCATTTGATGGATCTGATCGACTGTGGGCGAGAGTACGGTGCAACCGAAATGCATCGGAAGTATGGTAATCACGCAACGTTTGAACGCAAGGCCGCGTGACTTCGCACCAACGGAACTTCATTAGGGACCGTGCATGTCTCGCCGAGAGTGCTGGGGAGTAGTGATCGCTTTAAGTGGTGCATGATAAACACAGTAATTGAGGCGCTTTAATGGACTAGGGAGGAGCTGGGATGTCATATGCTGGCATTTTTTGCCTCATGTCAAGAATGAGGTTATGAAGTACATTTATTTTTTGTAACTCTACCAGCAAAATCGTCTTGAATAATATGTTCAATGTTCATAAAAATGTATTACGTTCATAAAAATGTATTAAAAATGTATACGTTCAATATGTTCATAAAAAAGTATTAAAATGACAAGAGAAATTTCAATTCTTATTTATGTTCCTCCCCTTGTTTCTATTGAATATTTATTTGATTATGTATCGTCTGGACTAATCTGATCATCTGGAAAAATAAAAGTAAAGATAAATAATAATCGTCTCTTCTCATAGTTTGCAAATACATTAAAATACTAAATTATGTTAATTTATTGATCACAAAACGAAAAATCACCTACACACGTAAAAAATCAATTTTATCTTTGTGTTTCCATTTCAAATACAGAGATCTCCTAGTTTTAAAATGATACACAACAGAATTTTGGAAAACAGATAAATGCTTCGTTTGAGACGTAACCTCCATAATTAATATCACCCCATCTGCATCTGTATTCATATCGGTTTCAAAGAAAAACCTCCCAAACTTCCTATCGCGACTCAAACATAAGCACCCCAACTTTTGCTGGATCGATTTCGGTATCTTATAAGCTTGTTTGTCTCAAAACAATCCTTTCCCTCTTCCTGCTGGTGAACACAACGCACCTAAACAACGCTAATTAATTAGCTTCCCCAGCTCCAGCTCGTTCGCCAAAGCCGCTTGTGCCTCCAACACGCAGCAACAGCAACGATAACAATTTAAATGATACAAAACTTTTCCTTCGACGAGGAGAAGCGACTTATCTGGTCGCACGAAAGTTGCCCATTCGTCAGCAAACACGCGGCAGTCATAATCAAAAGAATGATGGCAAACGATACGAACTCTCACTCCTCTCCACCGTCAGCATCTTCAGCAAACATAAAGCAAAGGTTCGCGCTTGAAACAAGCATAAAGTCGCATAAAGTACGCGTCGAAACGCCGAACACAAAACCCATTCCCCACCCATTCACTGGGTGGTAGTGTTTTACCGCGGAAAGCAACCGAAGAAAACAAAACGCATTGCTGGCTTCCCTCTTGGCGTCACTCATAATCAACACTCAATCTGCACTCAAACTCAACACTTGGCCTCATGGTCGTGTGCTGTTGAAGGCGAAACACTCCCTAGTGGAAATGATTTCTCTACCGCCGGACTTCATTTCCGCCCAAGTTAATCGCCGCCGAAACGAAGCGCGCTTGGTTAAGGAAAACGGGGAAGGGTATTAAGCGCAGCGATCGTGCTGAAGATGGGACATTTTATCGTACCAATTTAATTAATAGTACACTACAACAATACTTCCGCGCTTGGAGAAGATTACAATCGCTGTTCTTGCTACACGGGACGAGTCCAGTTCGCTTTGATTCATCCTCCTTCCTTCCTTTGCATTCGACATTTAAATCTGCCCAGTTCCAATGGAAAGGGTTGCACCGTTCCAGACCGGAGTCCTTGGAACGACATCGAACGGGGTGGGTCGTAAAGTCTCCGAGCGTACCCAACGCAATCTTCCGCATACCTTCCTCGGGACAGCGACAGGTAATCATCGTCGTTACGAGCGCTGAAGATCTTCGGCGAAACGATTTTCTCTTTTATGTCTCACCCACCGCGTCCACTCGACCCCGCCTTCGACGCAAGAAGGCAAAATATGAAAGCCCCTTTACTTGCGCGGACGTGGACGAAAGAACCACACGGCCAAAGTTTCGAAGCCCCCGAGTGAAGCACGCTCACGCTTCTTTGCTTCTTGCGTTACTGTTTTTTTTTCTTCCACGTTTCACTCACGTTATGAAAATATTGATTGCATCCGTTGCCCCCAAACAGCAGGCCCAAAAAACAGGCGCCCGGGTCGGGGTGATAAAAGTCCTCAAATAACTAAGAACCCAACTGCTCCACGGCCCCGCGCGTTTTGTTTTACGTCCACCGAAATTTATCCCTCCTTTGGAGTCATGAGCAACCGGGGCTCGTCGATGAAGAATTGTGTACCGCGTGTTTGGCAGAAGATTGCCGCCGCCCTCTGCTGATTAAATTCCGAAACCGAGGGTGGGTTGGCAACATGTTTCGAGCCATCTTACAGCCATCCGACCCCGGAAGTTACGTGATGCCAACGGATATTGGAACGAAACACGCCATGAGCGAACCGTCACCAGATGGCGCAGCGATCGCTCGCCTGCTACGACCGAGCGTGTTTCGGGTTGCTCGTGACTCATTAGACGTTCGACAAACGCAACGCGTCATTTATGGTTCAGAAATAGAAGACTTTCAATCGGATCAGGGAGGGGGAAATTCGAATAATGTTTCATTAAACAAAGGGATAATTTGTTACTCGACATTGTTGAACGGTGCTAGCGAGGGTTTTTCGGATGCTACGTGACTTACGAACTCCAAAAAGGGGTACCTAACTCCAAAAAGGATGTGGTCATTATTGCTTTGGTATAGCTCCCCACAAATCCCCTGTCTCATGGAAAATAACTGTGTCTTGGACTAGTTTGCGCCTAGAGGTATGCAATGAATGTTCTTTACAAAAGCGGCATTATAGGTACAAGTCTTTTAATGTATTAAATCGAAATGTTAATACCACACTGATCTATTATTATGAAATTGTGATAAAACGGAGATAAGCTAGTCCCTTCATTTTATAAATAATTTCGTTTGTATATCTGTACAATAGGCAAAAAGGGATCAAAATAAAGTAATAAATAAAATTATTATACCATCATATAAAATTGCAATAAAACGTTGATGTGTTCCTAATTACATTATTTTCGTGATGGAAATTTAATTTACCAGAACTTCGCATGACAAACTTTGTGCTTCGATAGAAATGCTACAAACGATTTATTTTTATCTGTGTAATTTCAAATTCTTTAGCCGAAAGTGGAGTAATTTACAACCTTTTATGCGATTACTAAAAAATACTATAAACAACACAGCTCACAGCATCGAAAAACGGCAGCAAAGTATCGCAGCAATTTGTTTTTTTTTATTTAGAAACCAAACTTCAGTGAGCAATTGCCAACAAGACGATTAAATTAAGGGCTTTTACTGGTTAGAATATTTAGCCTAACTCACTTACCCACCGGCTGCTTATTAAAAGGGCTGCAATCATTAGTCTTAATTAATCAGACGCCCCAGAACACTAGCGCTTGGTGCTCGGAAAAGTTCTCCAATATCCTCCTTCGGTGCAGCGCTCACTTTTTGCGTCCTTTCAAACTCCCACCGTCGCCAGTTTTAAGGCCCGATTTTCCGCCTGTCAGTGTCATTACGTTCTCTATTTAATCGAGTATAGACCATCGGTACGCCGAGCAAGGGCGAGCACGCGAAAGAGGGAGCAGCATTACGTAGTTCTTTCGAAATTTACAGCTACTTAAACGTCATTGCGAAACTAAAGCGCCACGAAGTCAGCACCGCCGTAAGCGACAAGCGTACAGCCTTTTTGCCTCATGCTGCTCGCAGTTTTGAACGAACGTCCGTCAAGGGCGCTGGAAACAAAGCTACTGTTTGAGGGGGCGTTAATGAATCTTTTGCCCCATACCCGAGCACAACAGGGGAAACAGTTTTATCCGCCCGCGAGCCTTAGTGGATGAAGTTTTGTCCGCTGGCATGTGTCTCGGAGAAGATTATTACAAAAGCCGGCCCCTCCCCGATGGGGTCACAACTGAACTTTTTCCCAGACGGTGGTGCCATAAAGTGCGCCCGACTCCGCAAGAAACGCGACGCGACGAATTGTGCACCATTTGTAGGGATTTTTGATTGCATTTCGTACTGCAATTCATGCCACACGGCGCCCGCGCGTGAGTTTATTTATTTTTGCGCACAAGGCGACGGGCGAAAACGAGCTGCACCGAGCTAATGCCGGTCGCACCGATTGTCTTTTTTATTTATTTGTTTATTATGCATAAAGCACGATCCCACCGCACCCTCCCACGGGAAATGGCACCGAAAAACGGAACCGTATCGAAAAATGCTTAGAAAATTTGAGGTTAGATTGTTTTTCCGGTGCGGCATAAATATGGGTTTTATATCCCGTACCCTGTGCGCTCTTCATTCCACCAGTCAATGACGAAAGCAGTCAAGGTGTGTTGCGAAAAGATAGTTCCGTCGTGGCTCGGCACTTTTGGGCAGCCTGATTTGGCCCGGCAGGACCACCGGAGCTGCTCCCGGAGCTGCTGTTGCGCTTCTGGACTTGCACCCGAAAGCTGGACATTGGTGAAACGAAGCGAGCGGAACGCGGAAACCGTGTACGAAAGCAATAAATTACTCCACACTTCGCACCCGTGCCGAACCCGAAGCCGAACGGTTGCATTATTCAGCACCCTAAAGCACCTGCCTGGGGGTGGGATCGCCTGAGGAATCCAAATCCCTCACCCTCCCACAGAATGTATGGAATGTGTTCGAGTGAAACATAAACAACACTCACTGCACTTGGCACCCGTCCCGGGGTTGCCCTTGAAGCCGCCCGCCGGCTGGCAGAGAAAACTAATTCTCGAGCAATAAATAGACATTGTTATGATGCATCATGCTCAAGCCGGTTTGGCTATTGTTCACATGTTGGTGATACCGGTTACTGCATTGCCGCTGCTGCTGCTGCTGCTAGTACTACTTAGCTCCCCAGCAGTCTGCGTCATATGGTTTGCTACACCTAAAGCGTCAGGACAGAGCCTGGATTATTGTGCCCCGGGCCGTACTCTTCTCGTACCAAAGCGAACTCCACTGCTTCTGTAATGTGCTATCAGTTAGGGCGAAGTTATTCGCAAGTAGCTCAAACTTGCGTCGAAAGTTTGTCTTGGTCTCAGGAAAGCAATCGTTACTGTACGGGCACTCCGTTCGCCTCGGTGCGTGCTAATACAACAATCGAATCAAACTGTCCCGGCACTGGGGTTTGGGTTATGGGCATCGGTTGGTTGCAACCGATACTCACCCGGAGAGTGATTTGGAACGCTTGCTCCTCCGAGGGGAAGGGAACCCGGGAGACACATTAGTCTAAAGTGTGCCCCGACAGGCAATTGGCTGTAATGTAGCTAACCAAACCGGTCGATATGTTAGTTTCGATTATGGGCACATTCCGTACAGTCCGTTCCTCTGTGAACAGCAAACTAGTAGCTTCATGTGTTTATTAGGATTGCACTCCTTTAGTGGCAATATATTGTTCCGCTCCTCTTCTTTTCCTCTCACACTATAATCTGCATGTTTCGTTTTTTTTTCTCTCCCTCTCTCTCTCTCTCTCTCTCTCCGCTCCTCTGCAAAGTGCAGTAAAGTGCTTCGAAAACTCCCACGGTGTCGGTGCGCCTAAAGGTAGGCAGCTGTTTTTGTACCACGAGCGAACAGCCGCTGCCAACTTTAATTCTGTTTCGCATTCATCCCCGCAACACAAAGCAGACACGACGGCTGATGGCTCATTACTAAACAGTTGAAAAGTAGTTCCGGAGCTAACTATTTACGTGACTGGCATCTGTAACGGGCCCCGGGATGCCATGTTCATCTGCATTCCATCGTTGCGGTCTACGTACTAGAATGGTGATGATGGGTGGAAGAAGGAGGGGAGAGACGAGGGGAGCTTCGACGAACGGATCCCGGAAAACTGTGAGTGGACTTTAAGTGGTCCGAACTGGCCGGCATTTCCGGATGATGGGTTTTAAAAGTTTTAAACGAAATCTGCATTAACAGCACACAAAAAGGGGGAAGGATGAGCAACGTTAGAGACAAATCAAAATTTTCTGTGCAGGTTTTGTTGTGCAATTTACTTGACGTTCATCGAAACTGTGTGTGTGTTGAAGCAATAGCAACCATAATAAATAGAATATAAATAGATAAGCTTCCAGATTCCCTTTATATTACCCATTTATTTAATTGTAAATTGTTTTCATCTCACTTGTTTGTAATGTTAAGATCTGCCCGTGAAAGCGTACAGAAATATATTTTGAAATATATAATATATAATTTATTTCAATACCCTTTCACTGATTTAGTCATGAAACGTTTAGAAACTCAAAAAAGTTCTATTTTATTTTATCCCTTCTTTTTATGACGACTTCAAGCACCACGGTTTCGCTGCGAGGAAGCAAATACATTGCATATCATTAGGCGCAAAGTCTCCCCGGACACAAAACTTTGCCGCTGGGAGAATTGGAATTGATGCAATTATATCCGACGTAATTGAAGTAATCGTCAAGGAGGCTAATGTTTTGCTAGCAAATCATGTGCTGGCATTAAAATGTGATAAATTGTTTTAAGTTACAGCTATTTGCAGGAAACAAGCATAGCAAACAATCTGGATTTTTCTTTATTATACCTTATTATACAAGACTATTCCCAGCGCTACTTCACTTCAGTAACCACTTCGTGCTTGAAACTTTCCCACTCCCGATAGTGGAGAACCCCCTAGCATGATTGCGTACATAAGGGTGCTGGCCTGGTGCTCACCCAACCCACCCAAACCCTGCACGACTCTTGCCCGTAATTAGTGCAACGAAGTTTTTCACTTACGTGAGAATGTTTCATAAATAAAATAATCAACACTGTCGGCACCATCGCTGACCGGCGTCCGGGGGATGAAGAGTCCACAATCGGCACGAGAATGGCACGAGGCTAAGTACCGTCATCATATGGAGAGGACGAAGCTTGCACTATGGGTTTGTTTTGTTTGTTTTTCTCCTCCACCTTCTTGCTTTACCTGCTCCGCTAAACCTTTTATTTGTTTGCATCAGGTTGGACTGAAAAATGCAACATAAACCCCACCCTCCCTGTGTCCCTGTGTTGCCGGCTACTTGCCCACCGCGTGCAGGTTGGCAGCACTGCAGCAAACGGAAGTGTTTTGTCCACCGCTCGAGCAGCCGCAGGGCGTTGGCGATGGAGAGAAGACATGAACCAGAAGGAAGGGTGTACCAGGAGCGAAAGTTGGACGTTTTTCTGCTTCTTTTCCTCCAACTTTACGCTCCCCTTTCTCCCTCTCTACCCCTCTGCCAACGGCGCGAGGAAAAAGAGTTACCCACGGGGTACGTTTTGGTTCATCGTCGTCGCCATCGCCGTGCATATTGCAAAACTGGAGCGATTTTCGTGAAACCCATTGCAACCGGTAAGGCACACCACCACCCCAGGCCCATCCATCCATTTGCAACATATTTCTGCAAGCCAGCTAGCGCTAGTCGTGGCCTTTCGTTCAGGCTGCTTCATCCGGTGCATGTCATCACGGTTTGCTGAGTTTTGCCGTCCTCAAACCGTTTAACGCTATCCAAATGCCCCCGTAATGAGTTGCGCAGAATATTGCACTGTAAATGGAAAAGCGGAACGGATCTTCGGCTCTTTGCGCGTCTGCTCCTGCAGCATCGTGGTGTGCTGTTTTTGTTTCATTTTTTTTCTTCTTCTGCAGGTGTAATCCAATTCACCCGTGTGGCCGGCAACGAGATGAGCAGCCGAGTGCAGGGCGAAACCGACGGTCTGGAAAATATGCCACGGCATTTTTCGACCCGGATGCTACTTGTGCATCCACAATTAGTGTGCTGCGTTGTCCAGCGACCTCTGGAGGGAGCGGGAGAGGAAGGACGAATAAAGGAAATCCCGCATTCACGTAATGACTGGACAGTTATTAAATAAACGCACGATTAAAAAGGAAGTGCTTGAAGAATTAGGAGTGTTTGTTTGAAAAAATATTTCAAGGTCAATTCTGTGTTGTATTAGTTTTGGATATTTTATACTGTTTTTATATAAAATTAAGGCAAGAACAACTTTAATCATTCTGTCATAAAAACCCTCTCACAAATGACACATCAACAAAACGAGAGGTTTATGTTCTGACTTTATAGTTCGCCTAAAAGTAGGCTCTGTTTTTCTTAAATAACAAGATGGCATCTAATCTTTGAATGAATGTTAATAAGAAATAATGGCTTGTGCGCGTGTAGAGAAGTCAGTTGGAAAAGGATTGTTAGGAAATACTGTAATATTACATTATTTATGCCTGGCTTAATCAGCGTTCTCCTCCAGAATATGTCACCGACTTATAGGAAACCATGCAACATTAATTCAAAGCACCATAAACACCTCATTAGCATCCCAAAAACTGGCCCTTTACAGCCCCAGGGAAGTGCCACTCACGGCTAAACTATCCAGCCCGGCCTAAATTTGCTCCGGCCTACGCCAGGAGCAGAGCATCATGCAAGATGTATCGCCGGCCTGGCAATTATTGGCAGCGTGGGCAGGCTCGTGCATAAAACATCCACTGCCACGGTTTAAAGGGAACGCCCGTTGGTAAAGGGTTTCAAAATCGGGCTCCAAAACTGTTTCCTTCCATATTGTCCTGCGGGGTGTAGGAGGTTGGGAAAACAGCGGAACGATATCTTGAAATCTTAAAACGATCTAAAATTAACAAAACCCCATTCGCTCGCCTTATTCGCCATTTCCTCGCGAGTCCCCCACAAAAGGTTGTAATGGTACACGCTGAGCATCCGAACTTTGGGTTACAAATTTAAATTGCATTATACAGGCTGCAGAACTTGGATAGACAACGCCCGTAAGTCCCGAACGCATCGTCACCATCTTCTTCCTTTCTCATGGAGCCTCCATTTCCCGACGGAGGCATCCGTAACAAGCAACACACGCGAGAAACTTTTTAATAATGCAACCAAATTCAGTCGTACGCTAAATAGCTTCGGCAGGACACGGCGCGCCCGGATGAGTTCGCTGACATGTGCACCCGCTGCACATGAAACCTAATCCAGCACGGTGACTGTAACGCACCGAGAATCCGTCCCTAGAATCAACACAATCAACCGTGTGTGGTGATACGCACCGGAAACGATGGCTTCGCCATAAGCGGGACAAAAATAGCACCGAACACGGTAAGCAGTGTCCTTTGATGCATGGAACCCTTCCGGTGAATTGTCATAAATCTTTAAGTACCATTCTGCTCCAGCCGAACGCTTCGCAACACATGGAGAATCTTCAAACCCATCAGGGCGTATAATGGGAGGCAAACCGCTAACGGAGGGGCAAGGTAGCCGAAGGAAGCCGAAAGGAATGTGACATCTTTGTGAGCAACAGGATCTCCCCATCCCCATGGCTGTTTCGGTAAGTTTCGGCAACTCGCCGTGCACACACATTCGTTACACTAGTGTAACCGAGAGCGCTTAAAACTTTCAAACTTTCCTCCACCTCCATCACCTGCGAAAGGAGCTAGTTTCCGTCGGGGAGTGCTAGGACGTGTGAGCCACAGCAAGTTTCGGAAGCGTTCTTGGATGGTGAAGTACGCCCATTGTTTCACCTCAGTTTCCCTCGCTGCCCACCCCAAGCAGCGGTTCCGGATGATCTGATGCCGAAACCGGGGGTACTACATAAACAAACCGTTCCAGCAACGTCCTGAGACATCGTAGACAATGTCCTGATGCTTCGAACAGAGTGCTTCCACACAGCAGCAGCAGCAGCAGCAGCAGCAGCACACATGCGCAATGGAAAATGCTTCGTCTGTATCAGGTGGGAGAAATATCCCTTTTTAGGTGGAACTCACCAAAGGGGGAACCGAATTACTTCAGCGTCCTGGCACCTGGTCGGGAGGAGGGTGTCGAAAATACGGATATCGGCACTCAAAGTGCGTGACTTCGGAAGCAACCAAGTAGGCTGATTTTATGTCTCACGTTCTACGACGAGGTTTGCGTCAGATCCTACTACGATCTCCCGAACCACGTACTACGGATACAACATCTTAAAGCCGCCACACTGCTCCGAACCGATAACCGAGCCGGGTGGATCGATTTTTCACCACCTTATAAATCGCCTCTATCGGAGGACGTAAACAAATCCATTACGATCATTTTATACCCACACCCAAGACACCGCTGGTTAATTCTAACCTCACTTCCGCGCGAGCGATGCAGTAAACGGGCCGTTAAATGTGTTTGTTCCCGCGGGCGTTGCTGCACGGGGCGCACTCGAAGATGATGATGGTGGAGATGACGGTGCCGGAAATCGGGATAGTATCCCGTGCCATAAAAGGATTACGTTACGTCATAAAATACAAAAAAAACTACACGCGACGGGGAGGAAAGTGACGTCCACTTTCGTTCCACGTTGTTTCTTTTTACTTGGCCTTTCTACGGTTTCAATGACTTAAGCAGCTCTCCACACGAGTGGTGTGAGGACAATTAAATTTTTATGGCGTGGTCTAGTAGAAAACGAATTGAAGAGAGAAAGGTTTTGTCAATGTATTTTTGACATTCGGAGTTGGCGGTTTTAATCTGAGAATGTCGCAGTAGATAAGAAATGGTGGCTAAAGAGATTAGAAGGCTAATGGTTTCACGAGTCAACGATTTTTCTCAATACCAAATAAAACACATTGTTTCATTAGAAAGTTATCTTTAGCTTATAATGGTTAAATTTATAGCTGTAATAATTATAGCATACTTTTAGGAGCAAATTTGTTTGATCATCTTCAAAAAACCGCTCCTTACCTCCTTTATAGCATCCAAAAACGGAAACGTTCGCACCGTAAAAGCGCAAATAAAGCGACTAAAAGAAACCCAAAGCACCAATAAACACACTTCCCAATATCTCCTCCCAACCATCGGCGGAAAATTCGCGGGAAGGAAAATGATCCCGATGACCCGATTGAAACCATTTGCCCAAACTTTTCTCATTGATTTTGCACACATTAATAGTTATTTCTGCTTTACGGGCATGACCAACGCGAGCGAAGGAAAAGTTTGCGTCCTTAAAATTTGTTTTTGTATTTCTTTCCCGTCCAACGCACATAAACACATGCAGCGAACAAAGCAAACGAACGAATTTTGCCAGCTCCACCGACTGCTCCGACTTTCCTTTCAGCTCGCCATGCCATAATTGATGCAAATGATCTTCCAAAAAGCTGACTTCACTCAGCGAAGAAAATAGAAATCTCTTTTCCTTTCCGCATCGCTTATCACGACCACGGGATTGGGCTGTGAAGGAAGGGTGGAAAACAATGAAGCGAAGAAGCAACACATACTAGCACATCGTCACGCTTTTCTCCTGTGGACATACCTGAGGACCTGTAGTTTGTTGAAAACAATTGAAACTAACCCCTTAAACTCAAACACTGAAGGCGGTTGGGCGACTGACGACGCAGTAAACTTTGCCCAAAATATCTCAAGCCCCTTTATCCGGCTGCCGGAGATGGACAAATTTCATTATTCGATTTGCCCCAACCTGAACCCGTGCCCGAGATGCCCGAGATGCAAACTACCGTGACCGTGCTGCGACTCGGTAAAGTATATCTCTCACTCTCTCTCTCTCTCGCTCCAGAAATTCCCATGCGGGACTACAGAATGGAGCAGAAACAAACAAAAGATGTCCACCGATGCCACTGCAGGGAAAATGGAAAAACCCACTGAAAAACGTATTTGCGAAGATTCGCCCCGGGTGTGCTGCTGAAGTCGTAGCAATGTACGAATAAATGACCCAATCCACCCCGCCCGTACCTAGGTGGCATAGTTTCCGTTTCCGTACCGCTGCCTGGCCTGGCCTCGCTGGTTACCGGGCGCTCGGTTCGGCGGGAAGGAAAATTTAAATTTATATTGTGAAACTTTTATGAAGTAGTAATAAAGATAAGAACAACAAACTAAGGCACTTCCTCCCGGGGGCGGACGCGCTTACGGAAAGAGTTGCTGCCCGTTCGCGCGCGCTGATGGTGTCGGAAAATTGGCTGGGATGTGCGTCGTCGACCGGCTCCACCGGTTCCGGTGTGTTCCGATGTGTCCCGCGAGCTTTTGCGTATGTCCCGAGAGGAGGAAGGATATAAAATTTGACGCGCTGGATCAAGCGGTTTTGTTCGCGCGTTAGCGTAGTATACCCGAAACATACTGGGATCGTTTATTTTAACTATCCATTTTGCCGGACACGGACAAGACCGAAGATTGCGTAACGAAACATGGCGCTACTAATACTTCCTTAAGGTAGTGGTTTCAAATGCAAACGTGGGGAGAGTTTATCTATCCTCACACCTTCATCTCCAACCAGCGGGCGGGATTGGTGATGGTCATCGTATCGACCGTCTTGATGTCGATGCCACGCAGCGAGAAGCGCATCAACACGTTGTTCAGTATGTGGCTGTATCCGTGTCCACCGAAGGAAGTCTGTGAAGAAACCGGAAAAAGCTATTATAGTAACCGCTTGTAAAAATGCGCTCCCCAATCCCAATCTCACCAGCCGATGTTTGGTGTGGATATCGTGCGCCATCAGGATACGCTCCGTGTAACCCTCGCGTATCAATCGCACGATCTTCTGGATACGCTGTTCGTCCGACTGCATGTACGAGTCCGGGTTGAGCTGATAGTACGAACACTCCGTACCGAACAGATCAAACTGCAGGTACGTGCCGAGCTTGGCAAACTCTAGCAAATCTTCGTCCGCGAACAGAGTCCGATCCAGATGCGACATCACGCACTTGTCGGCACTGCCGCCCGCCTCCAGATACAGTCTCACTATCTCGAACGGTGCATCACGCTCCCGGCCCGGGTGGAACGATACGCCACACCCAATGGCGGCCTGCACCTCCGCCGTCGCTTGGATAGCGTTGCGCTCGAAGTGACTAATCGGCCATCCACTGCCGACCTCGCCGATAAAGCCACACTTCACCGGATCGGCCAAACCGTCCACCTCGACGCCGAACAGCAGTTCCTTCGTGTACAGATCGGTCATCTGCTCCACGCTCATGCCCAGCGTGCCTTCGTCCTGCATGTTGTGGATGTAATGGCCGGTGCCCGCGATCACATGCACATTTGCCTCCTTCGAAACGTCGTGCATCAGCTTCAGATTACGGCCGAGCCCATGCGACGTATTCTCGACGATGGACCCACCGCCGAACTTCTTGTACGCCACCACATCCTTCGCGACTGCCTCGTGCGTGTCGAAGTCTTCGAAGTTTATGTTGTACCGGCTGCCGTATGGATACTGCCGCACGTACCCGACGTTTTCCAGCGTGATCCGCTTGCTCACGTACTCCTCGACCGCGTCCGGTGGGGCCGAGTACATTTTGTCGAAGTTGAGCGAGAAATGCTCGTGCGTGAGCGTATACCCCAACTGTTCCGGTTCAACCGGGCCGCGCACTGCACCGGAAAGAAACGAGAAACCAGATGCATTTGATGCACTTCTACACACCGCTCACCGTCGCACTCACCTGTTTGAACTTTCATCATTTTCTAGCCGCACTTCAAGTCGTTTCAAAGCTACGTCGTTTATACGCACTGGTGGAAGATAAGTTTTTACACTGCCTGGGACGTGATCACGGCCCGACTGTTTTATATGCAACCGCCTCACGAGACACGCTAATTGACCCTACCACCTCCACCACCACCGTGATGCGCTCGTTATCTCGCGTGCCTTATCTGCGACTTGTGAGTGTGTTGTTTGGCTGCGTCTGGTTGGAGGGGGATGAAAACAATTTCGAATGATCATTTGATTTTCAATTTATCCGGCGTTGTTGTGGGATAAAGCGATGCATAAAGCACATCCCTGACGTCCCTTTACGATCATACTTCCAATGACCCACATTTTTATCCGAAAAAAAGAAAAACCAAATCCTGCAGAAAGAATGAAACAAATCCCACCGTAACGTCTGAAGCTACACATCTGATAAATAGCAAAACAAAAATCTGTTTATCAACAAGCTACCGGTAAGCTTCACGGGGTGTCTGTTTTGGAGGAAGAAAAGAATCAAGGCCTTTCGGGGCTATTTTGTGCCGGAGAACTGTGTCGTCGAGTCGTTTGCACCCGGTTGTTATCTATTTTTTCGATGCCGGTGGAAAATAAACAACTGCGTCTTCGGGAGCGGAAGAATGGGCCGGTCGGGTATAAACAATTTTTGTATAATATTCTTTTTGTCATGTTTCGTAGCGGCTGCAAGCGCCAAAGAAAGCAATGTACAGAACTTTTCCACCCTTCGAACGATTCATTTGAGAGCATGGGCTGTGTGTGAGATGAGGAAAGAAATTCGTAAAAACATATTCTAGTATTTCGTGAGATTATTGACCTGATGTGACGACTTGAACGTTTACTTCCAGTTTTATGTTCCTTAAGTTTTCTTCACTTTTTATTTATGATGCATGAGCTTCAATTAGTCGAAGGAAGACTGATCCAAACCTACCATGTTATTCAAAGTTATTTGATTAAATAAATAGGGAGTATTTGAAAAAAATAAATGTATGATTGAACAAACTTTTGAAGAACAACCAAATTTAAATTTCTCAACTCAGAAAAACGTACAAATGCTGCGCATTCGTACCCCTCACGAATACATACGTTATGAAAACGTCAAAATCAGCTGTTCTCCGGTTGCTGATATGAAAACACAAACACAATCCCATCGCACAGCAACAAATCCCTCACGATGCCGAAGAATTACGACGCCGAGAAAAACAATCCCTGTTTGAAGGTAAATGTTTTGCCGCAACATTTGCTCAACTTTTGGGAAAATCTTATTTCGTTTCCATTCTCCATCTTCAGGAACAAGAATTATCGTACAAATGCCTCAGCAAAAACAACTTCGATCACGGCAAGTGTGAGCTGTATTATGCAAACTACAACAACTGCAAGGAGTTTTGGGTACGTGAATTATAATGCTAATCTGTGGATCTTAATTTAATTCATGTTCGATTATAATTTAGAACAAAGTGCGAGCAGATCGTCGTGCACACGGTATCTTCCCTCACCTGCCAGATGTAGCCGACCGTGAAAGTATAAAAGCGGAGTATATGAAGACGAAACCGACGTGAAGATGCACAGAAAAACGTGTTGTAGTAGAAGCACTGGATTTATTTTTTTTAGTGAGTAAACAATAAAACAAACTGTAAAGTATGGGTAGGGAGCAAATTTAATCTGCTTTATGGTACAAGCACAAGCACTCTATGACGTGTGGTTTTGATTTCTAGGCAAGAGGAGAAAATTGTGATAAGAAAACAGTTACACGATTGTTGTATGTATGGCTTCCTATGAGAGATTGTTGACAATGCATTTATATTTTCTGTTAAGTTTATTATTAAAGAAAACGTGATTTATATCCAGATGTATTTCATAACAATGAGAAATTGAGCATGAAAATCCCGCTGAAAATGAAAAATGTTCTTCCCGCCTACCCACTTAGCTCCTATGCCACCTGGGTCCGCTCGTTTGCCGGTGTAAACAAACTAATGTCAAATTCTTCACACAACAAACAACAACAAAACCCGCGATATCGTAAAAGTAACGATTTTATCAATGCTGTGCGCGCACCGTTTTCTCAAACTCAAACAATGAGCCTCAACAAATACGGTTCAAGAAAAATTTGTATTCTATGCCAAAATCGTTCCACCATTACCGATGCTCAAACCGACGACGCACTTGAGCGTATCACTTACCATAAACTGCCCGCAAATGCGGAACGGCGCGAACAGTGGCTCAAATTCTGTGGTCTCACCGGTGATAGTTTCACCTCCTTTGCATTCAAATTTCTCTGCAGTAATCACTTCGATCCGGATTGCTTTGAGCGAGATCTACGCGGTGAGCTGTTGTACGGAACAAAGCGGTGGGTTTTGAAAAAAGATGCCTTGCCGACGATTCGATCCCAGGGTCAGCAATTGAAACGAACGCTCGATCAGTCGGTAGTCGAAGAAGATGAACGCAAGAAGCGCAAGGAGCAGGTCGAAAAGCTCGTAAACGGAGAAACTTCCTCCACCGAGACGATCGTGAACCCCTTTCGGAAGCACGTTTGCGGTGAGCAGACTTGGCAAGCAACACCATATGCGGCAAATAATACTGAATTGCTAAGGATCCTGCCGCGTATGAGCGAGTCCGAAATGGTACAACGTATCACACAACTGGAGCAACAAGCAAGTGATCAGCGAAAACAGATCGCTCAACTGATGAGCACAATCGACAATAAGACTGAGAAAATTAACTTTGCCAAAACGGAAATGGTCAATATAGCGATAGCGCTGCAGGAGCTGAAAGATCACGAAAATCGACACGTCAACGAACGTATTGCGCAAATTTTATCTGGCAGATTTGGTGAAGGACAGCTGGCCATGCTAGTATCGGAGTCATCGGATCTCGCAGAAAGAACCCATTTACAAGTAGTCTGGACTTCAAACGAACTACTGCAAGCTCTGCGACTGCGATCCATTAGCATAGAAGCGTTTGAGTACGTTCGGGAACAGTTGCACTACCCTTTTCCCGATGCTTCCGAGATCTGTCGATGGATACACGGCGTTTATTTGCAACCCGGACTCAGCACAACCGCCCTGCAACTATTAAAGCTACATTCAGCAACACTGTCACCGGTGGAACTTGTTTGTACACTGCACATCTCGCAAACAAAAACTCCCGTACGCTACCAATACGATCGTAAGCGGGATCAAATTGTAGGACCGACCGCTCAACTTTGTTCCATCACCGTACGAGGCATCTTCGCCGTTTGGCAGCAAATCGTGCACGTTGATTTCGATCTGAATTATGGTATAGAAATTATTGCGAAACTAATCACGGAGCTACACCAAATCGGTTATCGGGTGGTTGCTCTTACTACGGGCTGTGATCAAGCTGCTGCCGATCTTTGGAATATGCTGAACGTTAGCAGCGATCGACATTCCATATCGCACCCGGTAACGGATGATTCGGTTTACGTTTACGTGTGTCCCGATCGCATACTGACCACCATTCACCGAGTGCTTTTCGAGGATGGTTTCGTGATGCAGGAGAACAATCTGACTATAGCAAAATCGACGATACTGTCGTGGCTTCAATCCTCGAAGGCTAAAGAAATTTGCTCCACATTTGAATCATATCTTAACGTAAAGGTAGCTGCAATAGGCGGTGATTAAAAATGAATAATTGAATAGTAATAACATGAATATATTTATCTATTTTCCAGAACCTTCAAGCAAGCGAGCCCAAGTCCGTCTTCTCTCGGGAGTTCATATCATCCAAAACATCCAACGCATTGCAAAGTCTCGTTTCCGATGAGGATGAAGGCGGCGCACTTTCGACACTGGCTACTCTGTTTGATCTTTTCAGCGACTGGTATGATTTGTGCATGGCATCCAACGAGCTAGAGCAACTCCCAGCGGGACAGAAACACCCCATCACCCAGCTCGCGTATGGATCCTGTGAGGACGAGCAAAACATCGTGCTGGACGGAATGTTCGATGTGATGGAAAGCATACGATGCATAAACCCCGCCAATAACTATCTTCCCGAGGCCGTTCTTATTTCGATCAACTCGATACGCAAACTGCTACCATCTTTGAGAGCAAAATATGTCGGTCAAATCAAAGCCATTCCTATGCAGCGCTTGAGTGCGACCGGCGTGGATAGAACAATGGTAAAGCTGCAACACACGCTCAAAAGCTGCCCAACGAAACTTTCCACCAACGATGTGCTCTTTCATCTTTGCCGAACGGTTGCCTCCATGGACTCAGACGCGCATTTAACTAACGTGTTTCTGCGCTTGGGACAGCTTTGTGGAGATGTTCCGGAGGAAAACATTCATCCTTCGGACGATCCTCCCGACTTGGACGTGATAGGAGTGACCGAGCAGGATGCATGCCATTTTCTTACCCATTTCATTGCACACCGAATGGGGCACAAGTATGACTATCTCGGAGAACGGGTAGTGATTATTGAACGGAAAAAGGATCAATACGCGGTAAGTGCTGCCAGTGGGAAGGTAGTTGAAACAACGACACCCTCGGAACTGTGGACCGAACAGGCAAAGGTACTCGAATCCTACCTTGCTAACGTGGTGTACCAGCAAAAGGTTGGTTTAATTGCATCGCTGGTCGATTCCATTCACAAGCGCCATCCACACATGGGACGCGATTTACTGGAGCTGTACGTCACAAAACGGATAGCGATTATGATACTGGAATTAAATGCTAAGCTAGAAGCACCCAATGAGCAACGTGATAGTTAATTACAAATAAATAGCATGTGTTTTTTATGTTTAAATAGGCATTTTTATTGCTTCGCAGAATCAAATGATTGGAATGAGTCTGTCACAATTTAGGGGTTTTTGTTTCGAACGCATCACGCTGTTCTGTTCAGGAGTATTTGAAAGTTTTCCGTCACGAGATAGTCGTCACCAAAGATAATAACGAGATTCACCTCAAATTCTGTCAAAAGAAAAAAACATTATTGAAACAAAAGCTATGCAAAGTCCTCCAATTAACCATTATCTTACCAACTTTAAAATTTTTCGTTATCAACGTCGGACAGGTAAAGAGTCGCGGCAGCGTCATGTAGATCGGTATCGCCACCTTTGGGCAAACGTTGCCGTCCGCAATCTGTATGTTCTGGATTTCGGTTGCATCGCGCGAGTAACCTTCCGCGCAACCGCACGTTTCCACTCGCACGAGCTGGATCTCGATCGACTTGATGGCCACCTCCGTATGGTGCACGGTCACGCTACCGGTGAACGGTTTCGTCACGCAGCAGTCGGTTGAATCGAGCGTACCGGAGATCAGAAACCGCGGTATCGAAATCCGTTCCTTGGCCGTTTTCTGCAGCGTGTCGGGGCTGATGGAGAATTGCACCTCTTTCAGCGGACGCTCCACCACCGGTCGGTACTGGATGATGAACTGTTGCGCCTTCTGCACGCTCTTGGCCAGAAAACTGCGCTTTATGTCACACCGCAGCATGTACGTGATGTTCACAAACACGCCATGGTACGTTTCGTACAGTGTTTTCGGTTCCTTCGGGCAGATGAGAGGAAACTCGAAGGGAAATTCACTCACACCGATGGGCAGCTTGCCGGATGGTGCCAAGTCGCTGTGTTGATTCAGAAGGGTGATTGGTTTGACACTGTTGTACAATGCCTCAAAAATTCCGATGTTCTTGTTGCTGATTTGAAGGTTCACCGAACCTTCCAGTGCGAGCGTTACGCCGTCGTGTTTGGCCTCGGATCCACACACGATCTGAACGATTCCGGAAACCGTTTCCTAGGTGGAGAAGTAAGAAGATTCTTGTTATCATTTCTCGACTTAGTCCAGGGTGGATTTTACGTACCCCTTCATAGTAAACTTTGTTCGCACGGCGAAGCTTGATCTCTACAGTAATTGACATGCTTTTACACCTTGGGCACCAGTCCAACTAGCGCTAACATTTAACAGGATCCTTTTTAATCACCAAAAACCCATGTCCAAAGAGGAAAAAAATAAAACCCACTTCGCACTGATAAGATTTCCGAAATTTTGCTGGCCCAACAAACACAAATAAACAATTGTTGACAGACCGGGTTTGACAAAGGTTTGTAGACGGAGAGATTGCCGTTTGTTTACATCGAAGCGAAAGGTTTGCAGACATTACAAATTATGCTTGTATTTTTTTTATTGAAAATTGTTTAAACTATTATGCAGCATGAAACATCACCAAGTAAATTTTGATTTTATGTTGTGATATAGCATAAATCTTAGAAATAACGGGTAAATATAGTCCATAAGATACTACTATAGCTTTATTTAGCACGGCTTCAGTCTATTCGCTGGATACAATGCGCAGATTCGGGTTCCATTCCTCCAGCATCGCCACTGTTAGTTGCCATAAAATATCTTGCTCAGGATTATCCACCAGAAGTACTTTCAAACTCGGTAATCGGTACAGACAATTCAGTCCACGATGCGTAATGGCCGTGCCTTTCAGATTTAGCTTCTCCAACGAAGGTAAAGTGTTTCCAGAAATTCTATCCAAATACCAATCGTCAAACAACGCGACGTTCTCGAACGAGAGATGCTTCAAACGCAGCAACTTCTGAATGTTCTCCATCCCTTCGTAGAACAGATTCATTCCATCACATCGTACCTCTTCCAGCACCATGCCAGACACGTGGTGCCTTGGTAAATCATATTCATCATCGTCGTCCTTCTTGATCCACTTGGTGCTACCACGGAATCTATTTCCGAAAGATATTCCGATTAGTTTAGAGGTACATCTGTTACACATCAGCAAAAGCTCATACCTAACTGATCCTCCCCGATGCACGATAAAGTGTGCCGTTGCAATATCGTCCCCCAGTGTTGCATGCCGCTCGGGAATAAACTTTTGCATGTGCGCCTCAACACTCGAACGCCGCTTCTGCCACCACTCCATAATGGAAGCGGGTGATAAATCGATCGGTTGCTGCATCTTCTCCACCAGCTCGGAGTTACGATTGTCCGAGGCGAACAGCTTGAACGCGCTGTAGAATGTGTCCGGTTTTTCTGAGTAAGGCGTTCGCCACTGGAGCCGCCGTTTATCTTCCTCAATTTTCTTCGATATTTCAGGATCCAAATCTGAGGCCGGACCGGATGGCATTTTGTCGCTAGCAGCACCTCCTCCATGGATGCTGGCACGATTTAACGCTGGCAGGCGCGTGTATCTGACTAGCTTGTACATTTTACTTACACAATAAATTAACTTTTTAAGTCAATTTTTCACCCGCAGCAAATAAATCGAGCGGCACGAGTCACCTCGTTTGTTTATGTTTATGCAATGACAGGAAAACCTAGGTGGCATAACGAACCCGGCTCGCAAAAGTCCACATAACTAGTTGTCAATTGTTTCCCGGGAAACCCTGTATTTAACAGCAAAACAACCTGTCAAACATAGCAGAACAACAAAAAAACCGCATCATTTCGATCGGTTTTGGGAAAAGCAGTAATTTTCTAATTTGTGAAATTATCTTCCGCTTTCGGCTCCCGCAAAGTCATGAGCGAAGCGGAACAGAGTGAAGATGGGCAGGTGATGAGCGGCGTAGAGTTGAGCCCTTCCGACGACGAGGAAACGACCGATTCGCTCGACATAAAGCCACCGCAAGCAAGCAGCGCCTACTATGGCGCGAGCAAGCGCAAGGACAAAAAGGCGAAGGATCGAAGACATCCCAAGGACCACATCCGGCACCACATGATGATGGAGCGTGAAAGTGACCGAGACCGGGAACGGGGCGAACGGCGCGGCGATAGGGGAAGCAATCGGATGGAACGCGAACATCACTACCGTGAGCGCGAGCATCGGGAACAGCATCGTCATGCCGGGCAAAGTTCGTCCTCCCGGACCGGAAGCGGCCGCGATCGAAGCGGAAGCAACCGAGAAGCAAGCGGCCGTGACAAACATCACTCATCGTCGCGCTACGAAATGAATCCGTTCTACGGGGAAATGCGTGAGACGTATCACAGCAAGCGTGAACGCGACCGGGAACGTGAACACCGCGCGGAACGTGAGCGGGGCGAGCGCGTGCGAGAGTACGAGAAAGCAGAACGACGCGCGGAGGAAAAATCGACCGATCCGGAGAAATTGATGGAAGATTTGCGCACGAGATTGTTGCACAAGAAGAACCGTCGCGATTCGAGACGTGGAGATGCACGGGAACTGCATCCGGATATGGAAATGCATCCGGACGATGCGGAGTACTACGAAGAGAAACGGGAACGCCGTCGTGAGCAGCAACATCGAAGGTACCGTGAGGAAGAGAGTGGAAAAGAATCACGTGACCGAAACCGACAGCACGGAGAGAGCCGAAGGCGTGGTGCCACGGCCGAGGTCGTGGAAATAATGGAAAGCCCCGAGCACGAACACTATCAACAATCGCACGTTCCGCGCACGGCAGAGGAGAAAGAGCAGGACGAGCGTCGGGCGAAGCTGCTGGAAGCGGATCGGGAAATGCTTCGCCGGAAAGAACTGGCCCGGGAAGAGCTGGAGGCACGGCGACAGCGCAAGGAAGAAGAGCGCGGCGACAGTGATTCGGAATCACACTCGGACGACTCGGAGGAAGACGGTGACGAGGAATTGGAAGAGGAAGAGATCGCGGAAGTGGACGATGATGTGGAGATGGTCTCGGGAGAGGAACGAAGGGCGGGAACGAAGCGAAGAGGAGCTCGGGAACGTATGCGTCACCGAACGAATCGACACGGTTCGTCACGATCCGCGTCGAGCTCATCGCACGGCTCGGAAGATTCCGAAGAGGAGGAAGGCAGAGATGAAGACGCTCCCGGCAGTCCCCTGTCGGTGGGTGATTTGGCTAAATCCGATCATCGAAATTCCGGCTCGTACCCGTCCCGTTCGCGCTCACTAACACACTCCCGCACGGGATCCGAGTCTGGCTCGAGGAGTCGCTCGAGAAGTCCCCAGCGTCACCGACGTCACGAGGGCCACGATAGTCGCACCAGTTCCAGCAGCCGGTCCGAAGACGAGGACGACCCTCGCAAGCGTCCCAGCGCCGGTGACGGTGGTGCGAGTGTTGAAGGCGCGGAGAAAAGGCAAACCGAATCCGCGGACGGAAAGTCGACCGCAGAAGAACCGGCAGAGGTCGAGGTGAAGGACACCCTGCCACCGTACTTCCCGGGCATACAGGGATGTCGTTCGGTGGAGGAGTTCCTCTGCCTCAACCGCATCGAGGAGGGCACGTACGGGGTCGTGTACCGGGCGAAGGATAAACGCACGGAAGAGATCGTCGCACTGAAGCGGCTCAAGATGGAAAAGGAAAAGGAAGGCTTCCCGATCACGTCGCTGCGGGAAATCAACACCCTGCTCAAAGGCCAACACCCGAACATTGTGACCGTGCGCGAGATCGTGGTCGGCAGCAACATGGACAAGATCTTCATCGTGATGGATTACGTCGAGCACGATCTGAAGTCGCTCATGGAAACGATGAAACACAAGAAACAGGTTTTCCTGCCCGGCGAGGTGAAGTGTCTGACGCAGCAGTTGCTCCGCGCCGTTGCCCATCTGCACGACAACTGGATCCTTCACCGGGACCTCAAAACGTCCAACCTGCTGCTCTCGCACAAGGGCGTCCTGAAGGTGGGCGATTTCGGACTGGCGCGCGAGTACGGTTCGCCCCTCAAACCGTACACCTCCATCGTGGTTACGCTCTGGTACCGGGCGCCGGAACTGCTGCTCTGCTGCAAGGAGTACTCCACCCCGATCGACATCTGGTCCGTCGGGTGTATCTTCGCCGAGTTTCTCTCGATGGCCGCCCTGTTTCCGGGCAAGACGGAGATCGACCAGCTGAACCGCATCTTCAAGGATCTCGGTACGCCGAACGAAAAGATCTGGCCCGGGTACGGCGAGCTGCCCGCCGTCCAGAAGATGACCTTCACCGAGTATCCGGTGTCGAACTTGCGCAAAAAGTTTGCCCACCTTACGAGCGAGCTCGGCATCTCGCTGCTGCAGGGGCTGCTCACGTTCGATCCGAAGCAGCGCCTGACGGCGGAGGCCGCCCTGCAGCATAACTACTTCAAGGAGCTACCGCTACCGATCGATCCCGCCATGTTTCCGACCTGGCCGGCAAAGAGTGAGCTCGGGCTGAAGAAGGCGCTCGCGTCCAGCCCGAAACCACCGAGCGGTGGTGGTGAATTTAAAAAGCTGGTAAGTT
Organism: Anopheles farauti; assembly: GCA_000473445.2. NCBI lineage: Eukaryota > Metazoa > Arthropoda > Insecta > Diptera > Culicidae > Anopheles > Anopheles farauti. The sequence goes on from KI915045.1 coordinate 7,315,988, forward strand.
GCATCGCTTCGCTTCTTGAAAGATTTCGTATTAAGTGTTGCCCTTTCATTCTCTCCAGGGTGACGATGCGGTGCCGGATAACGCTGGCTTCCATCTGGGCGGTGGCGCGACCTATGCCGAATCTCGCCAGCTAGCGATGGGCCCCGGATTTAGTCTGAAGTTCTGAGGGCACGAGCTGTCTTCCGGGTTCGGTTTGAAGTAGGATGGCCTACTTGTACCGAGCGCGGTTGACCAACCACGTTCATCATACGTTCCCATGCATTCTTCACACCGGTTGCTAGTTGGTAGATCGACTAAGTAGTGTTAATCGACACGCTCTTGTGCTATAGTTCTTATTCTACGTGACCCAACCGTCGCTAAATAAACGTGCAGTGCAAATTTTACTGATTTCCAGAAGGGTTAATGGTGGTCATTTTTTGTCTTTATTTTTAGGTACGAATAGTTTCAAATGTGCAATTCGTAAAATAGGGTTTCTTATCATTTCTATCCTCGAATAATTTAGGGAAATCTTACAATTAATTATCAACTTAAACGAATTAACACGTACCGCAATCTACCTCTCTTTTCACCGGACATTTGGCGATGGGTGATTAACATTTTTTCCCACGTTGTTTAATCATGACTGGTAAATACCGGAGCGCGCAGTAGAACTGAAGAAACCGAAAGGAAGCGAAACGCATACCAGTGGCCGAGGCCTTGAGGAGCAGGTGATAACGAAGGGTGTGCGCGCTTACTGTTTCCCATATTATATCAGGCGGTAAGAACAAGCGAAGATGTTCGTTTTTTTCTCGTTTCATTGTGCGATGACTCAAAACCGGTTTATTAGCATCCAGCGAACCGGTGGTACACGATTACGTATGTTTACGCGCTGTTGGAGATGCACCACCTCACCAAAGTAGGCGCCATTCATAATAATGCTCACATGTAAACACTTATCAGCTGAGTTATCTTGCCGATGGGGCTGAACAGGTGCCTGGCGAGGGGTTTTAGTTGGTAGAACCATGAGAGAAATGTGATTAATTGAATTCAAACATGTTTGACCGATTCGTTAATTTAGCGTGACAAATTGCATCTCAAATTAATAAACAATATTAAAGAGTAATCGTACCAAATATGGCTCTTCTAATTCCAGCTATCATTGCACAGCCTTAATTATTCCTTTATTTTCTACCAATTCTTTTTCTCAGTGCCTTTAATTCTCGTCTGCTCCGTGTAGCAGATAGCAGCTAATCGTTTAAAGCACACTAATTAAGCTGTTTGTCATTTCGCTGCATTCAACGACAGCTTGGGCCATTTTCTTGAAGTGGTTCCCCGTCCGTCCGTTGTGCTAATCGGACCGAGTAAGTTACTCATAATGAAGTGCATGCTCCACCACTTCCATACCGTCAGGCGTTCGTTGTTTGCATAATCCAATCGAATGCAAATAACAGATCGCGTGCCGCTGAGGAACTTGTGCTTTACACGTTCGTAGTGTCAAAGGTCCCAAATGGATCGATATCAACCGTCGACTGTGTGTGGTCGTTGAACTTCCGGAAATCGTACGAAGTTTACCGTGGACAACTAGCCAACACCTAGGCTTTATCGCTCGGGGTAGTGTTATCACGCAAAACGTGACCAACAACGCATGCCAGCTTCTTATCTGTAAGCTGTCTGAGAAATTGCTCACACACATTCGCCACTACGGGAGAACTTTCTGGACAAATCCTCCAAATTGACTAGACAAAACCGATTTGTTGTACAAAAAAATCAATACTTTATTTCCATTCGGTTGATTGTATAGCTCACGGTGTGGTTTTTCTTCTTCAATATGTTATTGTAGCGATATTTTTAACATCTTCAAGCTCAACTCTTGTTCGATCTCCCTCTCACAACTCGTGTGCTCTCTTGCATAGCTTGTTTGGTCAGGTTCTACCTGCTGCGGTTTGGTGCGTTTAGCAACTCGCACTTTTCCGAAAGATTCTTGGATGTTTGTATGTGGCTTTGTTTGTTTTACGATCACAGTCACCACACGATCGCTGAGGCTTCACACGACCGCTTAGTTGACAGCGTTGAAGTAATCTTTCGACTTGTGCGGATCGGCCACCATCGTCTTGCTACCGGGCTTCCAGTTGGCCGGGCACACCTCACCGAACTCGTCCGTGTACCGGAACGCCTCCACCAGTCGCAGCGTCTCGTCCACACTTCGGCCCACCGGCAGATCGTTCACCGTCACCTGGCGCAGGTTGCCCTTGTCGTCGATGATGAACAGACCACGGAATGGAACACCCGACTCCTCCTGCAGCACACCGTAGTCGCGTGCAATCTTCATCGACTTGTCCGCCAGCAGCGGGATCTTCAGATCGCCCAGGCCACCCTGCTTGCGCGGCGTGTTGATCCAGGCCAGATGCGTGAAGTGGCTGTCGGTCGAGCAGGCGATCACCTCGCACTTCTTCTCGCGGAACTCATCGGCACGGTCCGAGAAGGCGACGATCTCGGTCGGGCAGACGAACGTGAAGTCGAGCGGATAGAAGAACAGCACCACGTACTTGCCCCGGTAGTCGGACAGGCTGATCTCCTTAAACTCGCCGTTCACGACGGCAGTGCCCTTGAAGACGGGGGCGGGTTTCTGGAGCTCCGGAACCGGCATGTTGAACGCGAGTGCTGGTGAGGAAAAGAAATAATTACGTTTTTTATTATTTTTTGTGTTTTGCATCAACGCCAAAAAGAAACGAAGAAGGAAAATGCCGGTATGACGCACACGCGACTAGAAACCGGTTGTGAGCAATGGTTGCCGGTAGTTGCGCAATTTCAAAGCCTACTGTAACTTGGAACTGGAATGGGACTGTCAGATAAGGTTTAATTTCTACGATGTACACTTAGCAACGAGCACAAGAAGAAGCGAATATTTTTTCTCCATTTCTGTGTGCGACTTCTTTCATTCCCTTCTTCTTTCAGAAATCTTCACCGGAACACAATGGAAGACGTACATCGCACCGAAAATTGCTATGGTTGATTTACCACCACACGAAATAGTTCGAATCACGCAGGTAAAACAAACTTTCACTTTCTCGCCACGAGAACCCTTCCAATTGCTTTTTCTCGCCGTCCGCAGAGAGGAAACCTCTGGAACAACAGGAAAAAGCCTACTCAAATCAATCATTTTGTATTGTTGGGGCCAACGGTGACGACGGCTGAGAAGAAGAAGCACATACGTAGAGCACAATTATGCTCCCCTCTACCCTCAATTCGTCACTGCAAAACTATCCGACGTTGCCTATTCATCGCGTGTTCAGAGAAAAGGGCTGCTGCGGGAAAATACCTTTATGCACGAGATGGGACTGCGGCGATTAAAACCACTTCATCTGCTGTGGTGAAGGGGATGGAAGGGTTACTTTAGTTGGGGCTTTGAGGGAAGAAGTGGCTGTCATGGGGCTGTGGAATGATTTAAACTATTGCCTCCTCTGGCTTATCGAGCGTAGAACATGCTAGAAACGGCTTAGATTGACGTTGCTATGGCAGAAACAACAATGCCATAGAAATGGAATCGGGATGCAAAGGTGGAAACGTAGCGGGTACAGCAGAACAATCGATCGAATTCCGATAGTGCGATAGAGCACAGACACCATTTATTCAAATAGAAAATGGCTTCACTTGGGATGAAAACAATGGCGTCCCCTTTTGGGCATTAACAAACATGGCAAAGCGATTACAGACCGTTTTTGTTAACGCGAAAATCAGCTTAACTAAATTCATTGCACGTTTATTTCATCATCCTCTTTTGCATCAGATAATTGCATCAGATGCTCCCTGCTCCATTAAAATGTGTAAAAATACTCTTACCTTTTCAATATTATTAAGAGGATGAGGAAATTATGCAAAATTGCTTTGCACAAAAATTTGCCGGCACAAGACGCACAACACACACACACTCGAAAGCACGACGAAAAACGTTTTCAAAACTCGCAAATTTACGGTTGCTTTAAGGGTCAACAAGTAAACACAAAACACGAACTGTCATTTTCGAAAATCGAATTCTTCGAGCAGACTACCCAGCCTCCACAGCGCCAATTTGAATGAGGTGAATTCGAGAGAGCGAGATGCAAACAATAAAATTTTGAACGGAAATGTCCACACACCAGAATCGCTATTCGTGTGAAAGGGAAGCCTGCAATTGGTGGAAAGATTGATTTTCGAAAATTGTTGGTGTTTTAATTGCGCCGCAATGTATGCACCACGAGCAGCACTTGCCAGTGGTGAGTAAAAAAGGCGCGTAGTGATGCGTTTATAGGTGCTTTTCAAGTACAGATAACAATAAAGTTTTAAACATAATGAATAATAAAAATCATAAATCGTTTCAAACAAGGTTTACGGCGTACAATCAGCTTTTTGCTATTCACTAATGCTAATGCTTACTATCGGCATGCGGTGAGTGTGCAGCATAGCCCAATTATCACTCAGATAACTAATAAATAAATGATTACCAATTCCCTCAATCAACGTTATCTGGAGACCCCATGGAACGGATTCGAATGGTGTGCAAGTCATGTGCACGGTCTTATCAACGGCGTGGTCTAAGCAATAAAGGACGTTTCAACCATATCTTTGCACAGCTCGATAAGTACTACGAAATGCGAGGCAGGTACTTTGTCATTCTTTGAAGCCCGAACGACGAAGTCAATGGATGTGGACTTTATATGCAATCTTTCTTTTGAACTCTCGATTTCTCTATCCCAAGTACTACTGATGCCCATGGGATGTGCAGTTGTTGGTCTCAAATCAATAGGCTTCCAACGTTCAGCTGCGGCAGATGACCGGTCACACGGTTGAACTCGTTCACCTCGCATGCGTACGAGTATCCACGGGCCAGGTTCTCGCGATCCCAGTTGATCCACCCGATGCGGCTGCTTACGTCCGTACAGAAGATGTAATCTCGATGGATCTCCTCCAGAGAAATGTGCACATTGTTCACACCGATCAGCACGATGCCCGAGTTCTGCGCCTCGTTGTGCAGGATCTTGTAGTACACCTTCGGCGCCGGAAGCCGTGTCCGTCCGTTCGGATCAAAGTCCAGCCAGATCGATTGATGATCGCCATTACCGTCGGCTAGCGTTTGCACACCGTACGTTCCACCGTACACTCGGACGTGGATATTGCGAGATGCTACGAACGACTTCACGGACGATTCGATCCGCTCCCAGTTGCCGGCGTTGAAGTTCTGCCATTGCGGGGCCGCGTTCAGGAACCAGAAGGTGGCGTTCTGCTGCGTGGCATAAATAAAATCCGCCCGTGCCGCAATGTGACCGCGGGCCATATAGATACCATTGTTTGTCGTTTGCACAAGCTCATCGGCACGAGACTGCGAGTTCAGGATGGTGGCGATCGTTTCTCGCTGCATGTTGACAGTATACAAGGTGTTGACGGTGACGCCCGGGTAGAAGTTACCTTGTATCCAGCCAGGCCGTGCTACACCCGTCTGGAAACCGGCGTTGGCGGGCGTAAACTCGTGCACTAGGTAGTGATTGTCGAACGTCACCTCATCGTGACACACGTCCAGGATCTTCGGAAACCGGGCACCCAGCTCAAAGCCTATCTCGACGATCGTGGCATCGTTGTAGCAACGGCGCGTCGTACGACGTGCCACGCTGCGCCAGTTGGCAGTGCAGCCGAATTCGTAGAAGCTATACATCTTGCTATCGAAGTTGAACTGCTGATCGATCACACACGTCACCGTGATCGAGGTTTCCGATGGGAAGAGTGAGAACCCGGCCATGCAGGCAAGCTCCAGCGATTCTCCGGCCTCCATCGTCAGGATGCCGCTGGAAGTCGTCGGATAGCGGAACTTCTCCGTACCCGGGATTAGGAACAATGGTTGCGGTAGGGGAAGGTCACCAGCATTCAAACGAATCGAGCATCCAGTGGCTGAAATGGTTCAAGAAAACTTTGCAGATTGCTGATACGGGAGACGGGCATTGTATATCTTACCATATCCGAGCACTGGCTCCGGTATGTCCTCCGGAGCATCCTCCGGAAGATCTCTCGGGGGTAAATCTCGGCCCCATACCGCTGGACAAACGCCCAACAGCACAACAACAGAAACCAGAATCAACTTCATCCTTCTACCGACGCGATTGAACACATTCACGCCGGTTCCGAGCGTTTTTATAGGGTTTAGGGTTCAAGCAATCATGATTCGCATTCTTACGATAACAATTAATCCATGCTAAAGCTGACCGAACCCCGATGGAATAATGGCTAACAATAGTAAAACCCGCACGGCTAGCCACACCACTCAAGGATCTTCTCCACCAACAGGCAGACGATAAGATAACCAGTGCCGGTAGTACGCGTCGTTGGATCGTGCAAAAAATGTGTAAAACCGGTATGCTTTTGTTTATTTACATTTTGTGGTGCGATGTGCACGCATTATTCACGATGAACTGAAGCCAAAGGTGGTAATTAATAAGCCGAAATTGATCTACTGCCCCAGACGCAAACGTCTAGATGGTTAGTGGGTAGCACGTGAGGGGTCGATATGGATTTTGGATTTTGATCGTCGCTCACGCAGGGTAAACCCACCTAGCTCTACGTCACCAGCTAGCAATTGATTCGCTCGGACCAGGTGGAGCATTTCTTATCGGCACAAAATCACGCCCGAACCACCGGGAGGCATGGTATTCGATTGTTGTGGCTATAAAAACGGACTCCCTGCCGGGGTGGTTGATGCACTGCGCACTTAGCAAACGAAGCAAGATGAAGTGGCTGCTTGCTTTACTGTCGCTCTGTGTCTTGACGGCACGGCTCGGGGAAGCCCGAGATATCCGCCACGACATTCCCGCGGACGTACCGGAGCTGGGCAGCTATGGTAAGTAGTGTTGGATTGGGATCGTGTTAGTACCTGTGTTGAGAGCCGGTCATAACTTCAACTATTTTCACAGCCAGCGCCTGCTCGGTTCGCACCACCGGCGATATGCCTCGTCCGCAGCCTTTGGTTCTGATTCCCGGTACGTCCGAGTTCCGCTATCCAGCCACGGACAACGGTTTGCTGCAGCTGAACGCCGGTGAGACGCTCGAGCTCGCCTGTCAAGATGGGTTCGCTCTGTTCCCGGGCAAGAGCTCCATCATCATCTCCTGCGTCCTCAACGATCAGTTCAACTACGATAGCCAGATGTACGCGTTCCGTGACTTTGCGTGCACGGAAAACTGGCTGAGCAGCGCTCGTCGCACGGGTCAACGATGCTTCAACGGTGCGACGATCGTCGAGATTGGTTTCAACGTCGGTCAGCGCTTCCCGAAGATCCTGGACGTGTGTCACGATGAGGTGACGTTCGACAATCACTACCTGGTGCACGAGTTTACGCCCGCCAACGCCGGGTTCCAGCAAGGTGTTCCCCGTCCCGGCTGGTACCAGGGTGATTTTTACCCCGGCATCAACATCAACGGCCTGTACACCGTGAACACGCAGCGGGCAACGATCGCCACCATCCTGAACTCGCAGCCCCGTGCCGATGAGATCGTTCAGGGCACGGACAATGGTGTGTTCATGGCCCGCGGTCACATTGCGGCGCGTGCCGATTTCATCTACGGTACGCAGCAGAACGCCACCTTCTGGTTCCTGAACGCGGCCCCGCAATGGCAGAACTTCAACGCCGGCAACTGGGAGCGCATCGAGTCGTCCGTCAAGACGTTCGTCGCGATAAGAAACATTCGCGTGCGTGTGTACGGTGGAACGTACGGTGTGCAAACGTTGGCCGATGGTAATGGCGACCACCGAGAAATCTTCCTTGATTTCAACGCCAACGGAAGGACGCGTGTGCGGGCGCCGAAGGTGTACTACAAGATCCTGCACAACGAGGCGCAGAACTCGGGCATCGTGTTGATCGGTGTGAACAATGTGCACATTTCTCTGGAGGAGATCCGCCGGGATTACATCTTCTGCACGGACGTAAGCAGCCGCATCGGGTGGATCAACTGGGAACGCGAGAACCTGTCCCTCGGATACTCGTACGCATGCGAGGTGAACGAATTCAACCGTGTGACCGGTCATCTGCCGCAGCTGAACGTTGCGAATTTGCTTATCTAAGGAGCCGAATAATCCAATGAACTGAATGCTAACTTACAAATATACTGTACATAAATTTAATGCACATGGAAATGGGTCGTTTGTTTACTATCGTGTTGTGTTGTTTCCAGATATACCAAGATTTGATTGCTCAAAGTTTGACAGCTGTGAAGGTGAAGGCACGTCACCGATAAAAAACAAAACTGAAGCGCGCTTGAATCGAGCGGGATTATGTTTTTTGTATGAAGGTCCTGAAGCTTTTTTAAACTAAATTGATTTGCAATCCAGAAGCACTTTAATTTTCGCCAATGTCTAGATTGTTAATAAATACAGGGGCTGTTGGTATGGATTTTGATTGTCACTCACGTACCCCAACTTATCCTAGCTACTAAGCCCTACGTCAGACTTGGCGCGTGAGCGGAAAAGATGCAATATTTCGTATCAACGCCAAATCATGCCGGAAGCACACCGGGAGGCATTTTGAGGCTATAAAAAACGTTTATCTCATCCTGCAGTTTGATGCGCTGTGCGCCTAACAAATGAAAGAAGAGGAAGTGGGTACTCGCTTTAGTAGCGGCTCGTCTCGGCACAAGATTACGCCCGCCAACACCGGTTTTGCGTAGCTTGTACGCATGCGAGATAAACGAGGCCACGTTTGGCAGCTGAACGTCGCAGGTTTGCTTATCTAGACATGGCGGTAAGCACTTGATAGTCTAATGATCTGTTAAACTGGAAAGAGATTGGTTTCTTATCTATTGGCGATTTTGGAGGAGCTTTCGGACAAGACTGCTAACGGATATTCTCTTCCTGATTGCTACTGCTGCTTTTTGGAGATAGTTCTTACTTGGAGCAGGATGCATAGCTCTCAAAGCGTTAACTTCTAATTCCTACGGAGGGTCCATGGGGTTGGGACAGTCCCTTGTACCCAAGATAAATGGGAGAGACTATGCCTAACCTTCGATATGACTCAAATCGAAACCCATTACAAACCTCAATGAGCAGTCGATAATGACCAAAGTATTGAATTGTTCTCAACGCTAGACCATTGGGCACAAATGAACGGTATCACTTTGATAAGCGGATTATCTTTACGAACATTCCGAGCGATCATAATATCTTCACTGTCCAAAAAGACCCGGGACGTCAGTTGACTTGGTCCGGTTAGCTCGTTTGGACGGTGATAAGATGGAACGAGCACTAGCATTTGTTAGCTTGCTGGTAGTAAACCACACCGGTTTCACAGTTGCTAGCGATGTGAAACATTCAGACGAGATCTGGAAATGTGAGTGGTGAATCTGTGCCGATCTGTGCCGATTGTAATCGCTTTTCGCTTCTTCCGTTCCCAGCTGGGGGATGCACTGTTCCGTTCGGTGCACTTCCATATCCCGAGCAGCCCTTGATACTCGTGCCTGGGACGGTGAAGTTCTGGCACCCGGTCGATGAAACCCGCGAGATCCTCTTCCCGATGGGCTCGCCCGTGGAGTTAGTGTGCCAGGAGGGTTTTAGGCTGTTCCCGGAGAAGCGTGCCATACGGATCGATTGCGTTTCGGAAGACTCGTTTAGCCACGACGGGAAAACGTATCGCATGCAGGACCTGGCCTGTACGTCGTACTGGTTGAGTTCCGCCCGCACCACCCAGGAACGGTGCCACAACGAGTCGGTGATCGTGAACGTGGGCTTCGAGCTGTCCGCCACGCGATGGGTGAACGTGTACGATGTTTGCTACAACGAGCAGCTGTACCATACGCACTTCGTGCGCCATTACATGCACCGCGCCAACGGTGGCTATCAGTCCGGCAATCCGCGTCCCGGATGGTACCAGGGTGCGTACTACACGCAGGTAAACATCAACAACCTGTACACGGTGAACAAACAGCGCGAAACGATAGCGACCATTCTAGGCTCCCAGCAGCGTGCCGACGCGCTGGTGCAGAACACCGCCAACGGAATCTACATGGCCCGGGGACACATCGCAGCCCGGGCCGATTTCATCTACGGCACGGAGCAGAACGCCACCTTCTGGTTCCTGAACGCGGCCCCGCAATGGCAGAACTTCAACGGCATCAACTGGGAGCGCGTGGAGTCGTCGATCCGGGACTTCGTGGGCGCACGGGACCTACCCCTGACCGTGTACAGTGGCACGTACGGTGTGCAGAAGCAGGCGGACGGCAACGGTGACTACCGCGAGATCTGGCTGGACTTTGACGCGACCGAGGGTCGTCGCCGTGCGCCCGCTCCGGCGCTGTACTACAAGATTCTGCACGACGAGCGCAACAATGCCGGGATCGCGATCGTCGGCGTGAACAACGTGCACGTACCGCTCGATGTGGTCCTGGGCGAGTACGTCGTGTGCAAGGACATCGGCGACGAGGTCGAGTGGATCGATTGGCAGCGGAAGAACCTAACGATCGGCTACTGTTACGCGTGCGAGGTGAACGAATTCAACAACGCCATCGGTAAGCCGCACCCGCAGCTAAACGTGGCCAAGCGGCTCACGAGTGCTGCTGGCATGGTGCGGCCACTGTGGGCTGCTCTGCTTGCCATCCTCGGTCTATACGGCGTGTTCGGTTCCGCCCTTCGCAGCGCCCTGAACGTCGATTGACGTCACCAAATTGCACAGTGGGAGCAGGGAAGACGTTTCCGGTCATATCGTGTTAAAATTGTGTAAGGAATAAAAAGTGAAAATGTGCTATTTTAACGGTGCACAGAACGTTTATCAGTATTCCAATAAACATCTCTTCTGGAGGAAATTTATGGAGATTAGTTTTATTGCAAGAAGTGTGCCAGGGATACTACACACTAGACTTACTATAGACCTTGATGGAAGTTCTTTAAGTACATCATGTTTTTAGCTAAAATTTCAATAATTTTAAATGATCTTTTTTAACGATCCCACCGCCCTTCGTACCCACACGTGCCCCAGGTCTAGATTTTCAAACATTACTGACAGGTTTCGCATACCAAACATGCAAGCGTTCGCGTTTTTTACCTTACAAACCTAGCTTTAAACCCTTGCCAAACGCTCCCATTTTCGTGTCGTGACGTCTAGCTGCCCCTCGCACGCAAGTGTTTCCCCTCTGAAAACTAATTCCTACCTTCGCTCCAACCACCAACCGACCGATCTTCTGTGTCGTTAATTATTTTCATTGCACGAAAAACAACACCAACCCGCAAACACAATGCGGAAAGCCATTTTCGGCGCAAACTCGACCGCGTAAGTAATCGTTTGCTCAAACGCGCCCTCCCCGAAACAAAACGGCCAACAAAAGCGTGCTGTGATCATGAAAATTCGGGCGCAAGTGAGCCGAATGCTGCGGTTTCCCTTTGCAGCTCGTACGCGAGCACCACCTGCGGTGCAGCATTCGCGGCACGGTCGTCTCGGTTTTGAGATGCCCGCGAATTGTCTGTGCGATCTGTAAGATTAAGCGTTTTTTTTTTTCTTCGTATTTTCCCCTGGACATGTCCGGGTGCGAATGTCACGTAAGTGCGCAATCCACGTCCACGCAGGTGAATGGAATGTGGGGTAAAAATTGTCACGTGTACACACACGCCGGAATGTGATTGATTAGCTTCGTGTTTGATGGAGGTGCTGCTCGCCGAGGGCATATTAATCGGTCTGATTGGTAATTTTGCGCTCCCTACGCGGTGGTTTATCAAGCAATTTACGCGTCAACTACAGGCTAATCGTTTGTCTGGTGAATTCAACGGTGAAAACGTCATGAACGAAGTGATTGAAACTTTATGGACGATAACGTTCACTGCCTAACCGGATTTTATTGAAGTATTAGAGCAAAGGGCAATATGCATCATGAGTGCCGTGTGCTTTGCGGATCAAAATCTTGAAAGTGATAAAGTGATGCGAACACCTTACAACACTTGCCTGGAGGCTCGCCAGTTGGTCTTAAGGACTTTACAATGTGTCCCGATCAAAGGATTATCTCGAAAAAGTCGTCTCATCGTGGTGCCATCGTTTCAAATCGCTTAATCGTGTGTGTGTGTGTGTGTGTGGGTTAAAGAGACTTCCTGATAAATCATAGTAAAGGTGTACAAAATGAAAGATTAATGGATGGTAGCGCTTCTCGCGAGTGCCAACAATATGGTTAACGATGCCTTTCAAGACTAATTTCAACCAAAGGAATGTCCTATCTTCGGCATGCTAATTTTTTGCGTTACAATTTTTTATTTCAAATGGTTTTTTTAACAAAGCAACGCCTGCTTTGCTTATTTCATCCGATGAAAATAGCTCGCACATGTTGATATTGCTACTAATGTATGCCCCTTTCCCGCGCACCTTCCCGCACGAACAACCAAAACAAACATCCTCCTATGAAGTGGCCAACAATTGCGGTAACGAGCATCAGCTGAGAATCCTCACGCCCGGTCCCATTCCAACTGCTTTTCGTCATTTCGTCGACGTCTACTAGGAACAGCCGCCTGCTAAAGCGGGCGGGTGAATAATATTCTAATTAGCAAAGGCAATATGGAAGGGGCGATTTTTCTCCGCCCATTGGTGGAATGTGCTCACGAAAAGCGCCTGATCGCGAGGGTGGTAAACCTGCTGCTGCTCTTCGTGCTCTCTGTTAAGTGTTGTTGTTTTTTTTTTGAGATCCGATTACACGCCACCGAAATTCCATTCATCGTTTCGGGGTGTGTGTTTTGAGAAATGTGGAAGAAATATGAAATAATCGCTACACTAGCCGGACAGCTCGGGCATGATTTGAACCCTTGGACGCATTTTTTGTGTGTTATTATGCTATGAAAAAGTAATCGATTAGGATATTGAACCAACATTTTCTTTCGATTACATTTATTTTATTTACTATTTTTTGCGTTTAGATACTCTGTTCTAAACACACTTGGATTGTCTTCTCTTCTATTGTGTTTTTTTATTTACTTTCTTATTCCTTTCTTGATCACATTCCTATAGTTTTGTTTTACAATGTTCTTGGATAAAACTTTTAAAATATTACTTGATTAAATCATACCATTTTATATTATATTTTATCATTTTATCTTTGGCTTGTGAAATCCAAAAACAACTTCTCTAAATAATGTTTTATTTTTAATTTGTTTTATTCTTGATATTTTTGCTATCGGAAAAGTTGTATTTTTTAAGTAATTTGAGGTCGAATCAATCCAAAATGAAAAGTAATTAAATAAGCATAAATGAGGAACAATCTGAATCCTACCCCTTTATCACTTTTTTCTGCTGCCTTATGTCCCAAATCCAACTAGTAATAAACCCACAAGCTCGACCATCATCCATTCGGGAACGCGCCATTGGATCAACCTGTTGATGTTAGGATGGAACGGCCGTTGCGAACATGTTGTTCTTTGACCCCATCGGGACCGTCATTAGTACAAACCGGGCATCACTTGCAGCAAAATGGCGCCCACCACTCCACCAGCCAACCATAATCGCGTGAGCTCATAATTCATAAATAGTAAACCTGTCGTCGTACAATCCCTTCCACACAATCCGCCGGTTTTCGGTTTTCCCACCACGATCACGTCCGTAGGTTAAGGACGGCAATAATAGCTGTCTAATTTTAAAACGCACATGGACACGCCTGCATCCTCAGCAAATGATACCGGCTCAAATCAATCGGCAATGGACGATGACAAATTTCCGGCTCCGTCGGGGCTTTTTTTTTGCTCCCGTCGCTCTTTACGTTTCGCTTTCGAATGTGTGTGTGTGTGTGTGTGTGTGTGTGTGTGTGTGTGTTCTTCCCCAAGGTTAGCTAGAAGACGGACGAGCGCGCGTCGCCACACGCGAACCAAGCCTGATTGACAAAATGTCCATCCAAAACAGACGTCCAGTTGGGGTTGTATTTTTCTCGCACCCGTCATCCCACCTCGTACGCCTTTAAGTGTTGAGTTTTTCTTATTTTTCAAGCGTTTTTTTATAAGTCCCAACGGCGGATTCTATTTTTCGGCGGTTTCTATTTCCATTTTTGCGACGTTCACGAGACCCGTTTGACGTGTGCTTGCGCTTTGCGGGAACACAATTCTTAAAGGGATGCGCGTGGTTTCTGTGTCGGCTGGTGCGCAATTCGCAACAGGTTATGCTGCGGCGGGGAGGATTCATATTTTGTTTCCTCTCGAACCGTGCACTAATTTTCAGTTTGGCCGGCCGAGCAGGTAGTGGCAGTTTTAAGGTTAAGGCCTTCAGTCGGCCACCGAACACTAGCGAGCATCTGGCAAAACGCTTTCGAAAACTAATGTAAGACTAGTGTGTTGCGCTTAGTCTATTAAAGTGTTGAAATTCGTAAAATATAATAGTTAAATTGCTTACAGGAAGTGTTAATATCGCACGCAGCCAGCTTGTCTAGTCGTTGACGCCTCGAGTTGCATATAAATAATCGACAAAGTGTCAAGATAAAAAAAAATAGTGTCCCGATAAAATCGACTTCCATTCCCGCATTCGATACTTCGAAGAAAAAGCACTTCAAGCTCGTGCCCCAGTTGCGTAAGGGTTCTCCCCTTGCAGCGCTTATCAAACGAGGTGAGCCGCTTTAGAGTGTTTTCGTTATATCATCCGGGCGAGCGGAGAGAGTGAACCGTGAAAGTGCATTTGCTTCTCTTTCGTGCGGCCTTCGACGCCTTCGAGGTGTTGGTGCAAGTGATCAGTTTGAGAGAGAGAGAAACCGCCACCCTCCCTCCCTTTGCCGAGTGCATCCTGCGATCGTTGCGTGCTGTGAGGAATGAACTTTTTCAACCCGCAAATTCCCCGCTTCCTGGCACACTTGCCGGAAGACAACGACAACGAGCAGGAGGAGGATGAGGAGGAGGAGGAGGAGGAGGAGGAGGAGGAGGAGGAGGTGGTGGTGAAGCGGCAACAGCAGCATCGCCGCCACCACCATCGGCACGGGGAGCAGGACGACGAGGAAGAGGAGGAAGAGGAGGAGGAGGGCGAAAATGATACCAGCGATACGGAGGATGATAGTGGGATCGCGGACGAAACGCCGGCTGCGGACCATTTCGCCAGCCTCAGCATCACCGATCCGCTCAGCGTGCAGAACAGTGCGTTGAACAATTTCTTTCACTACTGGTAAGTGTTGCTGTGTTTTAGCTTCAAAATGGGTTCACTTACGAACATTCATTTCATTGTGCTAGATCTTTGTTTGGTTTTTCGGGTCTTTTCGTATTTGACGTTTATCTTTTTCATCATGTCTTGTTTCTTGTTTCAATATGGATGAGAATGATTGGTGTTTTGTGTATTTTGTCTATCTGCATAACTACTACTCGTAAAAATATTCGCCAATCTATAGCTACCAAATATAAAGAATAATAAAAAATGACGTTTTAGAATAAAAAATATAACAAAAAGGACAAAGGAATATGAAACATGAGTAAATTGTACAAACAAAGACGGTACATAGATTGTATAAAAAAGAGAAGAATAGTTTAATGCGTGAAAACACTAGTTAATAAGTTAGAATAAAGAATAAAGTATACAAAAAGTTTTATAAATTATAATTATAGTGAAACTTTTGGTACAAATGAAATAATTCTAGAGAAACGAAAATGCCAATGTAAACATAAAGGGAAACATTTCATGATAAGTCAAACAGATTTGTTCTGTTAAAATAGATGTATTTTAATAAAGCATGTGATGTTGAATGTTTCCTTAATAAAATAGTAACCATAAAAATGGTAAAAGAAAAGATCCACAAAGAGGAGAAAAATTTGTGAAGGTATACCTGTAAACAATTCAAAAGAAGAACAGAAAACAAAACGCAACGAAATTGCTGTTTATTATCTCTTATAGAAAAGTCGATCAACGAAGAGAAACATGAAGAAATGAACTTGTTTAGATGAACATGAGTAAGTAGTTAAATAAATAATTAAGAGTAAGAGTAAGCCATAAAACGAGACACATGAATATTTAGACGTTTCAGAAGGGACGTAAATGTCATGCGAAGGCAGCATTATTTCACGATATTTTTCGCCATTGCAACACAGCGTTTGCTGCAATAGTAGTGGTGTTGGTGCTAGAGGTGTGTGGACAAATCTTTCGACAGACACCCACCGTTTCCTCCGATCGGCCGCTCCTCCGCTCATCCAATTTCACCTGTTACGCTACCGTGACGTGCGTTACGTGAAAAAAGGTGCAGAAGGAAACCATCCGCCACTTGCACGACGCACCCACACACTACTTTGCGTGCTTACATCAATCCAAACACTCACACAAAGACGGTGAACTGCAAACGAAAATAAATTTTCACTTCACTCGCAGATCGTAGTCCATTTTGGCAGAGGTTTTTTTTTGGTTTCTTCTTCGTTTGCTCACGACCGGCTGTGGATTAGTTTCATCCAACGAGCGTGTGCCTGAGGGGCACGTTCAGGATGAAGAATTCGGTGTTTTGATTTAGCGAAATATTTAACCACCTAATTCATCAACCCGGGGCACACGATGCCGGGCTTAAGGTTGTCTGTGAGCTGTCTTTTCGCAAAAAAAAGAATGGATAAATGAAAATAAATGCAAAAAGAATTTGCGAAAAAAACAAAAAGGCGTGCAAACCTGTAAGCTGTTGATGGATGGCAAACGAAGTGGCGTGTAATATTGTTTCACACGGTTATAAAGCGTACAAATTACAACCCGGGTGAGGGTACGAGGGAAAAACAGGGGCTTTTGTTTCACGCAGAAGAGTTAGAAAAATTTCCTCCGTTCGCAAATCACTTTCGTCAAGTGGCACCCTCGAAGAAGCCGATTGGAATGTGAGCCATGTTTGGGTGAAAAAAAACAAGTTGAATTGAAAAAAACAAACTGCACGCAACGAAATCATCCGATGCGATCATCCTCGATCGTTGCGCATGGTCGAGCGGATAAACCATCTGGTCGGTGAAGGAAGCAGCAAGAAGAAGAAAAGACCTCGAAAACCTTTCCAGACGCCACTTGAGAATGGCGAAATATTTGTATTCACTTGAGCCGACCGATGGATGGGTTGCAGATTTTGCTATTTCCAGCGACGGTGAAAGAACAAAACGGAATGCGCTTAAAGCTGGTGGATTTTATGGAGCTATTTGCTTAATCCACGTACGCGTTTTACCCCCGTGTCTGGTTGCTGTACGAAAGAAGGGGGAAAACTATATGAGAATGGAAAACAATTACCCGCAACTCGGACAGTGAAACTAACCATGCGAAATCGATTGCTTGGCCGTGAAGTTCGCGATCATTAGGAGCAAATTTATAGCGAACCTGCAATGATCATCGAAAAAGCGATCGTAAAACTCACGCCACACCCTTTCGCTCCCATCCTCCCCTAAACGGTTCCTAAACTGATCGGGGAGGGCAGGCGGGCGGACAGGATTTATATTTATTATTATGAGCTTCTCCGCACGCGTAGCAACGAAATCGACGATCTCGGCGGTCTTCTTCCTATCGAAATGACGCGTGAAATTGTGACCGGGGCAAGGAAAATGATGGGAAACGGTTCGGGTGTCCGTTTCGTTCGTTACCGAACCGGTAGCGATATTTATATTGACGTCAACGCGGGTTTCCTCCAACGGAAAACCCAACGCTCGGTCGTTCGGCAAGGGAAGGGATTATTTTGTTGCGACTCGACTGGAAGCAGCGAGCGTGAAATGGTTGGCCGGTGGGGACTGATGTGTAAAGTATGACCACATGTCAACCGGATTTGGCTTTTGTTGTTTTTTTGTTTTCGTTTCCCTTTCCATCTGATACAGGGTTTTACGCTTCGATTTTTATTCCAATTTTCAACACAAGGTTCCGTTTCGTAATAAAAGATTAGCAACAAACTGTACTTAGTTTTTCATGTTTTGTCTTTAATGAGTTTTAGATGTTCGATTTCATAAAACATAAATGTATTTAGGTTTTTTATATAAATATATAATATTTTTCGTTGCTTTAAATTGATTTGTTGCTTTAAATTGAAAGTTTTGATGCAGACGACTTTCTAAAGAAATCCATAAATAAATTAAAAAAGTGTTTTTTAAATATTTTCCCTGTTATTACTCATCCCACCAAAAAAGGGAATCTTTATGATTAGCCCCTAACAACCATCCATTTTCGTGTAAAACCCTGCAACAGAAAAACCCTCCCCACGATCACGATCGCACCACCGTATTGGCATAATTCCGACCAAAGCAAACAACAACTCCTCCGCAAAACTTCACGCCAGCCACTTCGACATCGGTGAACGTGAGCAGCTGACTCAGGGGGCAGGGGGAGGGGGGGGGG
>KI915045.1:7334389-7364042 GCA_000473445.2 Anopheles farauti
GGGATTTGTTTTTTTTTGGGGGGGGGGGGGGGGGGTTTTCGGGATCCTTTTTGGAGAAACGATCCACATGCGTACGCACTTGTATGCCGGTGGCCTTCGATGGCAGTGGCCGGTCCCGGTTGCTCACGGTGCTCAGTCAGTCGCCAGTGACAGTCGACCGTCGGCGGATCTTCGTCTGCCGTCTGCTCGAAGTGTCGGTATTTGTGTTTTCTCGGTTGCGCTTTACTTCCGGTGTCCGGAGTTGATTGTGACAAGACAAAAATCAACAAAAAAATACGAAGTGTCTTAGTGATTTGTGGGCCTGAAAAGAGTTCGAAGCGAAAGGCTGTGGGAAATGTGATTGCGTGAACAGAATGATCGTAATCGAGCAAGACATGACATTGTATTTTTTTTTTTGTGTACCGATACCATTTTTCTTTTCTCGTACATAAACGACACCGTTTAGACATCGTAGCTACTCATTAAATTTAGGAACTCGCCATTCCTGCCCTTCCAATCTCGTCCGTACACGAGTGTCCCATATTTCGGCCCACTTTAACGGCTGGCACGTGCCCAAAAAACATTGTCCACCTTCTCTGCCCGCTGCCAGTGTCGGTCGGTTGTCGGCGTTTGCGGCTAATTATTACTGCCATTGCGTTAGTGGGAACAAGCAAAAAAAAAGAAGCCACATCCCACTCGTTGTGGGTGACGTTTTACGGTTTTATAAATACGAACGCACACGCATAAAGATCGCTGCATGGCGGTGAGCATAGCGCAGTCAATTATGATTCGTGGTTGAATTTTTTTATTCTATTTTGCTGAAAAACACCGGGCGTCTCCATTCGTAAATATTTGGGTGATATTTTTATGTTGCCCGGATTTTTTTCCCCCCCAACATCTTCATTTAATTTGGCTTGAGAATTCCCACCTCCATTACACAACCGAAACCCATTGCACAATGCATGTGCCCGGTGCGTTGGATACACTTGCCGAATGTTATCGTTTCCTGTCCCGCAGTGCTCAAGTGGTCCGTACGAAGATGATTCATTTGACAGACGCGATGCTCGAGCCTGACGGGTGCTGTTTGTCGTCCGACCGGTCATCCGTCCGTCCGTCCATCATCAACGCCCCGCGCGATCGAGCACTGATCGATTGCTCTTCCCCAACTCGCTGCTTTCGGGGAACGGCTTGCATAGGTTTGGGCGAGCTATGTTTAGACGCACTAATTTTGTAACTGCACCACCGGCTGAAGTTTTGCTGCGCTATCTCCGAATCGGATCCGGTGCTCGACGGGACACACGCGGCTATTTTGACTTAATCTCGAATGTAAAAAGGGATCTGGTTGATGGGGCACGCTGGTGTTCCTTCAAGTAAAGAGACCTTGCGTAAGGCAATTGCCAACGCGATAGGAAAGCTGAGCGAAGTTTTTTTTGGGTTGGTTTGATTGCAATTATCTTCACACTTTTTGTGGAGTTTTGCCAGTAACCCGAGACATGACTTTGATTTGGATTGCAGTACGAATGTGTGTCTTGCAATCCATTGGTAGGACGTTGCACGATATTTTTGTACCTATCTGTTTTTTTTAATAAATTGAAAAAAATCCTGTTATCCTGTAAATTTTACTAAAACAAATCTTAAGCTGTTCGAAAATGTCTCTAAAATGTTTAGTTCCGTTCGAAATTATCTGTATCTTTAAACGAATTTTAAAACGTGCGAATTCTTCAAGGTTTTTTTCCACGGGGAACAAAATGATCAAATTTGTAGTAGCTTCTACACTTTTTATTTGATAAAAATTTATTTGATTTTACTTTCCACAACATTATTTGTTTGTTATTATTTAGCCTTTTATCTTTTAATTATTATTTATAGCTATTTTTTGAAACGATCGTCTTATTCACTAAAAAAACAGTTCATGAAAACCAACTGACAGCACTTCATCTATGATTCAATTCCTTAAAGCTACCGTATAAAAAAGATATGGGATGAAGTTTCGTAACAAAATTTGTTCAGCTTCTAAGTATGCCATGTTTACTTAGGATTTATTTTTCCACTTGTAGTACCTTGTTGCAGGAAAAAATAAACTCCCCCGAATATTGTTCTCATTGCAAAACAAAATATGCCAATAAGACAAGACATGCCTCGTTGAAAGGGGGATTGACGTAAAAATACAAAATCGAAAATAGTCCCCGCTTAAAGCTAGCATCTGGTGCTGGTAGATGTAATTATCGGGAAGTTATTCAACAGTTCAACATATCCAGACGTTCGAACACGGCTTTTCTAAAGTCCCATCATGCACACGACGCAGTCAATATTTTTCGTCAAGCAAACAAAACAACACCGACCGAAAGAGAACTTCTACACCACGCAAACGGCAGTGTCGTTGTTTTTTGGCTAGCAGCAATTTCCTGCTTCGATTGTTGATTGATTCAGCTCGCCGGCCCAATCGTCGGCTAGTGCGCGCAGCATCATTCACGGAGTCGCTCAATTCGATCAAAACCGGCATAGTGATGGGCCACCGTGATAGGACTAAATTTAGGATTTTTCTCGCCTCCCTTGCCCTCGTCGTAAAACGCACGATGGTACGATAAACAAACAGCTCAAATCGGAAACTGACTCTCACTCGTCGCCATCGCTTCTTCCTCTTGCCGCGCGTCCCTAGCACGATGTTTTTTTTTCGAACCTTGTCGATTACGATGCGATTGTTTTTTGTTTATTTACTCGGATAGTTGGATTCGTTTTCTTTTTATAAGCTATTTGCAACAACCCAACCGCAAATGCGTTGCCGGGAAGGGGGAAGAAAGAGTAAATAAACACGCTCGGTTTAACGCCATCGACAGGCCCGATTTATTTGCGCGATCTTGTTCCGGATTAACGATGCGTTGCGACCGCACCCTTCGCCGGATGTCCTACCCGACTCTTGCCGGTGGATGTCCTTGCTAAAGCTGAGTGCGAAATGCATCCGCACTTCCTTCGGGTCCCCTTTTTCTTTCCACCCTGGAGGCTTGATTCTGGGGAAGGGTGGCCCACAACAAGTAATGTTTTAATTAACACGAATTAGAGCTTACACAGTGTGAGCACACCGTCGTGGTCGATTGTCAAGGACCGACCGTCCTCCCCGTCGGGCGTGTGACTGCGATGTGATGACAGGCCTGGCGAAGGACAAGGCTATTTTCGAAAGCGGCCCCATCCCGATGCTGCTAATCTCCTAAGCAGATTAAACATCACTTCAAAATTGGTTCAAGGGCGGCGCAAGAACGCACACCGGTGTGTCCGGGAGTTGCGGAACCGCCTGCTCTGATGGATACGCTTGCTCGCTCACGAACGACAGCCGATGCAGATCGTTCGCTTTCATCATGGCGCGTTTTAAAAGTACACTTGTGCTGGGACCCATGTTCGACATTGTTGCAACATGCCATCGATTGTTTCTGCACTCAGCCTGTGTTGTAAACAAACGTTTGAGAACCTGAAAGCATTTGCGGAATGTTTGTATTCAAAAAACAGCATAGCAACACAATGCACCAGCAACAGCGGCATTTATTCATAACGTAAACAGAGGCAGGTTTTGCTTTTCAAAACGTTTTTTTGTTTGCAGCACGGTTGGTACGGTTTGACTGGCTTAGAGAGGGTTTTGAGTACATCTAATAGCCAAAAATAGGAAATAAACTGAACTATAAAAACTCTTTGCCATTTTTATAAGAATTTCTCTCTGTGAAGTACAGCATTACAAAATTAAATATAATCTATAAGGTCTATAATTGTTTATCTATTTATTGTCAACATAAAAATGCCTCTTTAGTAGTCGAATTATAGTGATTAGTTTTCAGTTGATTTTCGATTTTGCACAGATTTAATTTAATTTAGACAAAGATATTTAAAAAAATGCTCAGAGTGTTTTGTGTCTTTAAATTTAATTAAATTAGACTAAAATTAGATTTGAATTATAAAATCGATGCAATCGACAAAATGTAATAGGTTAGACTAGTTAGAGTTAGACTAATTAAAATCTTCTTCGTTCAAAAATATGAACTCATCTAAATATCCCCTCCCGAAGTCGATACTTTTAACCGAACCCGGTGCAAACTTCTTGGAAAAATGTTCAAAGCAGAGCGGTGCTATTTATCTTCCGCGAACGATCGAGGTAACCCGAGGAATTGATTTTTCGCCCAGCCCACTTCGATCGCGGTGTTGGAAAATGGAGGAGGCGGTTCACGCACTAATGGAGACGCATGGTTGCTCTCATGAATGGGACTACCGTACGAAGGCAAAGAAGACGCGAAACGGGGCAGGCATGGGCCCGCCTGACAGATTGCAAGCTTCTCGTAAAGTCTCGAGAAAACCTCTGTTGCGAACGGACTCTGTTGCGTCAGAAGAATGAGCGAACGAAAAAAAAACACTCTGTGGGAAAGTAAGCAATTAAAAGTGGTTAAAGAAAAACATCACGCTCGGATGAATGGCGGAATAAGAGCAAGAAAAACGTGGGTTTCCCGCCGAACGTCGTGCGTGACGTGTCGGTTGTGTCGCACAACGCGGCGAATGGAGCAGATTAATGACGAGCGCTTGCTAGTGTCTTTCAGGCGTTCGTTCCGGTGTCAGTCGCTTGATTTTTCGCAAAGGAAGGTCCGAGATAGTGTGCAAACAGACTGTGATAGGTGGAAGGGTTTAAGGATAATTTAACTAAAGTGAAGTGTGGTGATTGAAAGTGTGAGTGTTTTTTTAAGTAATAGCGCAAAGCGTTGCCGTTTGAAAGATGTTTAGCTTCTTCAAGCGCTCCAAGTCCCAGAAGGGGAAACAAAAACAGGAGAAATTGCAACTCCCGCCGGAACCGGTCGGTGGTGAGGAACCGGTGCAAACACCCGACGAGCCGCGGTGCGCGAAGGTTGTTGCGTCCGATGCGTACGCAGGCGCACCGGTAAGTCACGCTGGCGACGAGGAACACCGTCCTAAAAATACTCCAACTCGACCACCACAACCATGCGCCGCATCCGCACCAACACCAGCAGCCGCTGTGGCATCGGTTGCGTACGGCAACTTGGCACCCTTGGGGCAGCCGCAACAATCGTTGCCCTCGGCGGGGGCAGCCGGGTTGGGGGAGGGCGAGCCCCGGAAGGGAAACAACGGTTCGCGCGCGTTCCCATCGGGCACGATCAGGGCGGACGATCTCAGTGCGAGTGATTCAACGCGGCAGAACGGTTCGGTTCGGTGCGACGACGAAGACGGTGATCACGAAACTTCGACCAACGACGGCAACCCGATCGATGACAGCGCCGGGTGCCGGGCAGCACGGGAAACGCAAGCGACCAGTTCGAATCCGTACGCGCCACCGAGCGAAAGTGCAATGGCGAAGGGGAAAAATCGACGCCGTTATCAACAACCACCGCAGCAGCAGCAGCAGCAGCAGCAGCAGCAGCAACAGCAGCAACAAAACGTGAAAGTACATCACCATCAACAACCGAACTCCTTGAAGCTGTCACTTCCACGCGATGATTCCAGTGGCGAACATGAGAAAGTGTCCCAACAGCAAGCGAAGACACATCTGTCCAATCTCGCCAAGGCGATGGGCATCGTTGACGCTGATCCGATCAAGGTTATGGCGGTGGAGGTGATTGGGAGAGGAGCAGTAGAGCATCAGCAGCAGCAGAACGTCACGAAACCCGATCACGATACCCGAACAACCCGAACAACCCGAACAACACCCGAACCGATGATCGGCCGTCGGTCGGAGTTAGCGAAGACACACACCAACGCTAGCGGCGAAAGCGAAGCGGCGCTAGCGGCAGCACAGTGCGCATGCGTCGCACCATCGCAACTGACAGCTGTCACCAACACCACTAACTCACCGGACAGTGAGCCGGACAGGGAGCAGCGGTTATTAAATATCAAAAATGTTTCGCCCACCGCGCACGAACACACGGACAGCGGTGGTGGCCGTCCGGTCGACGGTCGATCGGAAGAGGCCAGCGCAGCTACCGGTAGTAGTGAACCGAACGCGACCGCCGACATATCGGTGGCGAATGCCGACAGTGCAGCAGTAACCGAACCGAGCGCAACCGCCATCCAGGAAATGGGCCAACAGCCAAGTCGCGCCGGTAGTGAGCAACGGTCGCGCGCGAAATCTTCGTCTCCACCGCAGCCACCACCGCGCAGTGCACATCAGCGACCGGCAGTAGTACTTCCGGCGTTCGAGCACGAGGCGCCGACACGTCACACCACCACCACCCAGATCGTGCTCGTGCAGGATGGTGCTGCTGGGGACGATACTAGCGACGATCGGGATGTGTTCTACGAGGCCACGGAGAGTCTGTCAGCGGGTGCGGACGGCACCCCGCAGGCGGTACGGCGAGATGGCAATCCCAGCAGTGCCACCGGCACACCGGAACCGATCCGTGCCAGTCTCGTGCTCAAAATCGCCGAACCGACGGACACCGACGGTTCGATCGGACCGGGTGGCGACCGGAAGAAGCAGGTCAGCTTCAAGCTGACCCAGAACGGCAGTGACGATGTGGAGGTGACCAGTGTTGACAGTAGCGACGTGGACAGTGACAGTGAGGAGCAAGCCGCGCTCAATCATACCGCATTTAGTGAACGTAGTAATAACAGCAACCACCACCATTCGCCTCATCCACCCGCATCGTACGGCATTTGTGCGTTTCCGGCAACGGCCGAGCGGCCGGCGGAGGTGACGAGTTTTATCGAGTTTCAATACGATCGTAGTGCGCCGGAAGCGGAAACGAAGCACGCCGACGACCGTGACGACGGGCTCGGTGACGTCGGGAAGAAGGATCTGGTGCTGATCGAGGACAGTGTGGCCAGCCTGCCGGATGTAGTGCAACCATCCAACACCGAGCCGCTCCTTCCACCGCCACCCTTCAACACCGTTGAGAAGATCAACAGTGACATGTAAATATCGTTTCGTGTGTGTGTGTGTGTGTGTGTGTTTGTCCGTGTTACCGTCATCTTTCTAGGTTCCTAGCCCATATACAGCAGTAGTTTGACCGTCTCCAACACAAAGTGCAATCGATCAAGCCAGCGGCTGTCAAGATTAATGTCCGCTCGCGTTAGTTTGACGCAGCGCACCATAACAACGGCACGGGCCTTGCAGATCGTTAACCATAATTGCGTTGCGGACGGCTTACCGATGCTCCGCCCGACCGTGTTTTGATAAATATTTACCACGAAAATAATGCTGTGACGAGGGCGGCAAGTGAATTGCGAATTTTGGTTCCCTCCGGTTACGGTGGCGGCCATCTGCGTTTTTTCTGCGACGCCACTAACCGCATCTGGCACACATTCCGTACGGCAGATGTCGGGAGATTAAAGAATTGATTAATTTACTGCAGATCAAGTGAAGCCGGAGCCACCGGCGGGTGAGTCGTGTTGGAAGATTGACAGATTCGGAAGCTACTTTTGTGCGCGATCGGTCCGATCGAGATTGTTTACGTTTTGGGTGAGGTTGTTTTTTGCACAGAAATGTCCTGACTCATTTCCGGACCACCGTTTCAAATCTTTTCCCGATTGACGTCAGTCGCAGGCGTGGGAGAGTTTCTATCAGCAGCAACAGCATCTGCATCTTCTCTGCCACCCGGGGGACAGAAGCGTGGCGTGTGAGTCATAAAACTGAAATTAGTAGTGCGTTTTAGCTTGCGGTGTCTCGTGGAAAAATTCGGGTTTGTTTGCTAATTACTAGCACGCGCGTCGTGGAATTGTTCGTACGTGCCTATTCTTTACAACGTGTGTAGAATGTGCTTTGGAACTTTGTTTGCAAGCAAGCAACGAGAAATGAATGCAAGTGTAGCATAACCTCAAAAAAATTGTGTTTACCTGGCTACCACAGTGACCTACAAATGCACAAATAGACCAGGATGCAAGCTTCTGACATGCTTCCATCACCCAAGACGCCTCTTTGTGCTGAACCGTGCGAGCAGAACGGGTTCGCCAGGGATATAAACCTCATTTCGTGCCCTGAAAGTGATTGCTTCCTGCAGCCGCCTCTGAAAGGGTCCCCTTTGTTTTTTTTTTGCTCACTAGCGACGTCACAGGCCTCTTGAGCAGGTGCACTAAAAATAACCGTCCGTACCTTCAGCTGACTCCTAGGTAAATCGGTGCTCCGTGCTTGCGAAAGGTGAACGATTGAATGCTAAAATTCTTGCTTGAGTTTGAAGTGACATTCGCCGCCGTCAGCCTGTCTGGTGTTGGAAGGATCTCTTCATCGACAGTCTCGTTCAGCATGTGTGCCCTATTCGATCCGATGTCCTCGCCCAAACAATGAAATTGTGAATGAAAATTATTGAAATATTTTCAACCACTCGGTTGTACCAACAACCGGCTCGCGTACGTCGCATACTACTTGCTACTTGGTGGGTCAATTCGTTTTCTCTTTGGCAACATTCTTGGCAGCACGCTCTTCTCGAACGCTCAATCAGTCGGTGAGATCAATCGAAAATGCGTGCGAAGGTGGGAAGATTCGAGGGTTACTGTGAGCTCAGGCAGCGAACGACGAATAGGCAGCAACACTAACGCAAACTTCTCGCTACTTTCGCCCACCCTAGGAAGGATCTGGTGAACCAGGAATCTCGGTACAGCGCCAAACTTGAGGAGGCCGAAAAACGTGTCAAGGATTCGAACGTTAAGGTCTACGAACTGCAGCAGAAGCTCGATGCCGTCGAGCGGGATGCCTTGCTCAAGGAATACAACGTGGAACGTAAGTAGAGAACGTCTAACCGCGCGCACTAAAAAAACAACAAAAAACAGACAACAACATCCACACGCGCACGTTAAATTGATGGGTAGACGCTTGTGGTGTGTGACGATGTTGTCATGCGTCTTTATAGAAACCCACCCACAAGCGCGTGGGATGCCGTACAAGCACCAGAAAACATAACCCGCGACAGATGTCAAACGCATTCGCGAAAATCCACCAACCCCACGGCGAGACGGAAGTTTCGGGTGATTGCGTTCGTTGCGCTTGGTCGCGTTTATTGACCAACGCCCAGCAGGCAAAATCGTGGCGACGAATGAAAAATTCATTCCCCCTAGCATCGACCGCGTCATCGTGTCTTCGTAGCGATGCGTTATTTTCGCCCGACGCGCTGAAACAAAGCAAACCACAATTATCGCACCGTCCGTGGCGTGTCCGATTTGCCCGTTCTCCCTTGCGGGAGCGAACCATTGCTATTTTGGGCAGTATAAACACAGAACCGGCAGCACAAAGAAGACTTCCTGCTGACCTTGTGCGGACGGGCGGGAGGTTCTTGTTTTGCTGGTAAAATGTTGTTCTCATTCTCATTGCTTCTGCTCCTAAATCAAGAGCGACGCGCAAGAACAGACGAACGTGGATATGTTGGAATGTTGAACAAACGAATGTCAATGTTGTTGAACCTTGCCCGGTGGAACGGTGCTGAAGAGTTTTAGCGTCGTAGTTGTAACTGATGCCAAGTCCGGTGGTTCGATCCATTGGTAATCACGATCTTCGTAGTTCTTCGGGATCAGGTGAACTTGACGTTGAAAGCAAAACACTCCGCGACGGACTCCTTTCCTGGATCGGTATCAACTGTTTGTCTATAATACACAACAAATGCGATCGGTTAAGAAATGTTTGAAATGTTCCGAGGCGATTTTGTGACTTTCAATCAAAGAAGCCTAATTGGTCCGTTCCTGTTGAAAGATGAATCGAAAGGCATCAAAGTAGGCTATGAATCAAAAGAACATTCTCTACTCTCTGCAAGCAGTTTTCGCCGCATCGTCGACGTCGCCTCTTTCGAAATGGGTTCCGGTAGTTCGAAGCCACTGAAAAATTCCGACGATGCTCCTGCAGGTGCCAGCCAGTAATCGTGACACCCGGGGCGTTTTTGAAATTATCACGTTTTTTAAACCTTTCTCCATTGCTCTATTGCAGGTCTGCAGGCGGAGCTGGTGGCCGCCCTGAAGGAGTGCGAAGGGATCCGGGCCCGGCTGACGACGCAGCAGTCGGAGATGGAAACGATAAGACTGAAGGCGTCCGAGCGGGAGGATGAGCTGAACCTAAAGTATCAGAATTTGGAAATCGAACACCTGGAGCTGACGGAGAAGCTGGCGGAGGTGCGCAAACTGGCGCACGACCTAAACAGCCAGCTGATCGACGCTAAATCGGAAGTGGACCGGTTGAAGGTGGAACGCCAGAAGCTGCTGGACGAGCGGACCGAGGAGCAGAAGGTGATGCGCGAGGCGCTGGAGGAGTCGGTTCGCGAACGGGCCCAGGTGGAGGCGAAGTGGAAGCAGAGTTTCGAGCAGCTGCGCGATGTGAATAATGCGCGCGAGGAGGATCTGATGAAGGACTGCGAGTTCACCATCCGGAACATGCAGAAGAACTGCAAGGAGAAGATGGAAACGGTCGAGAAGGAGCGGAAGCTGGCGCTGGAGCAGGTGAGCCGGCTGGAGGAGTTGGCCCGCAAGCGCACGGACGAGGTGAGGCATCTGAAGTCGTACGAGGCGGAGGTGGAACAGCTGCGTGGACTTACCTACGACCAGAAAGAGTCGCTCGTCAGCATGACGCGACAGGTCGAGAGTCTGAAGGCGGAGCTGGAAACGGCGTACAACAAGCTGGAGGAGGAGATGGTGAAGGTGCAGCAGATCAAGAATCGATGTGAATAGTAAGTACTAATGCGAAGGTAAATCTCGTGCACCTTTTATAGTCTAAAACAATCGATTGTTCTCCCTTTAGTCAACTGTGTGAAAAGGAGCGGGAAGCTCTGAACCGAATAGAGATCGCACGGGGCGAAATAGCGATGCAATGGGAGGATCGACTGCTGCACGAGATGAACCGTCTCAAGCTGGAGCTGGAGCAGACACACATGGAGGAACGTACGTCGGCGATCGAGAAGATAAGGCGCGAAGCGCTCGCCGAAACGGAAGCCATGAGCCAGAGGTTTAACGAGCGCGAGAAACAGCTGAAGGATGAGGTAAAGTGAGCGAAGAATGAGCGTCCATTTGCCATTTCCTCAAACGAATTTGCCCGTATCTTGTACACAGATCGAATCACTGAAGGCGACACTGGAGCAACAGATCAATTCGATGGCCAACGCACAGACCGAAGCCGACCAGAAGCTGCTCCAGTCGCGCATGTACGTCGAGCGAGCGGAACGAGACCACGAACGCAAACTGGCCAAAGAAATGTCCGAGAAGGACGAAATCATCGGTAAGTTCGTCGACGCTGCCTGGTGGTATGTGTTCAAGAAACCAATACTAATGGACTTATACCCCACCTTCTCCAGAGAACCTCAAGCGACAGTTTGCGCGCGAAAAGCAAGAGTTGGAGCAACACTTCAGCGAAAGGATTCAGCAGGTGCAGGAGGAGTTTGCCCGCGAGATCTCCGACACGACGGAGCTGATGAAAACGTCACACAAAAAGGAGCTCGGTATGTACGGGTACGGGAAGATTTCGGGTTGGATCTAATGCGCGACTGCATTTTAGAGTCACAATGGAAGGCGCTCGTTGCGGAAAAGGAGGAAGCGCTCCGTCTGATGGATAGTCGAAATCGAAACCGACTCGAAGATGCTGAGAACAAAGTCAGGTAAGCGGCGTTGTGTACAGCCGGTTTCCCCAAGGTTTTCCCTTTCCCATTATCATCTCTTGATGTGTTGTGATTGTGTTTTGTTTGTGTGAATGTGCCTATAGTAGCCCGACTGTGTAGACGCTTTCTATGTCCATTGCCATGCGCAAAAACCACGTGTTTTGACGGTGGATCATTCTGTACAGCTGTAGTAGACCCATCATCCTTTTCATGGCGCGTACTCGATTCGGTCGGCCGAATTGGCCACGAAGGCAAAATGTATATGTTTTAATCATCGTTTATTACCGGCTAAGAAAAGGGTTAGAACACGTTTTTCCTTCCTTCCTTCCGTGTACCATTCCCCTGTGGCGAGTATCGGTGGAAGGAAGCGACTGTTTGGCGTTATCATAACAAACAAAAAATGGAGAGAAAATAGACGATAGATATTTTGTATCTTGTTCGTAACCTCGTGTTCATTATCATCTTCCCTAAGACGCATTCGGGAAATGCGCTACCATCTTGCTCCTGATCTCCTCTGCAAAGTGTTCTGTTTTTTTTTATTCTGTCACAGTATCGCCTTAACTTTATCGTGACTCCCTTCCGTTGCTGATGTGTGGCTCTTGCTCATCTTATCTCTTTCCCCGGCATTCATCATTGTGATAATGTATTTGTTCTATTTTCTCTCTTTCTTTCTTCTCTCACTCTCTCCTTCTCACGTCTCTCTTGTGTTGTGCCAACACGCTCGACGTTTTGTTTTTTTATATATATAATTCCTATCTTTTCGGTAATCAACGATGGCCTAAAACACGTATACATTTTTCTCACCCGTTTTGTCTATTTCGTTTTGTTTTGTTTTTTATTTATATATTTTAACGATAAGTCCCGCTGGTATCCCTTTCGAGGCCGTGATCGATGGAAAGGAGCATGTGCTCGGCGCTACACGCAATCCACTGATACAGCTAATACTGCTGCTTGTGCAATTGGCGAAAGGAGCGTATCCGTTACTGCCCTCGATGGTGTTTTATCAGCAGACACATTCCTTATCGCTGGCATCGGCTGTGCTATTGCTAACATTTGGGCTGATCGTCTACTGCCAGCTACGAATGGTAGCGCATCGTTAAATTGTTTGACAGGGAAGAAAAGGATTCGATCTTATTAAATTGCTTCCCGAAACCATGTTTGATCCCGTTTGAACTGGAGCCAACTGTTTGGCATTTACCCTTTACATCCTCAAACCCGTTGTGATTGATTTACACGCACACCGTTTATATATCTCTGACACTGCCTTTTGTTTCTGAGTGAGCATTTACACCTCTGTTGTTCGTGCGTCTTCTTTTTGCTGCATATTCCGATTACTTTCGATTATTGTTTTGTGTACCTTGCGGGGATTGTTAGGAATGTGTGATTATTAAGAAATAAACGAGTCAAGCTCGACGTTTATGGCTTAAACATTAAACAGTACTGTAACGCGTACCTTCACACAGTTTTTCACAATATTCTACCCCTCTCTCGCATCCGTAAGTAATCCGCGTACATATCTTTCTCTATGCATTCCTTTATGTTTGATCAACATTTGCAAATCACTCGCCCAAACCGCATCTTCGCTGCGCCCGTATTCACAACACCTCAAAATTTGCACTCGCCCAAACAACTCGTTGGGTCGTTTCAAACGTTTCTTTATTCCGTTTTCATGTGACCTCCGCTCCGAATCGCACTCCGTATCGTTCACTTTCCAAATCCAAATCCAAATCGAAATCGAACCGTACGACCCATCCCACCCCGACAGAGACCTCACGACCAGCCATCAGCGGCAGCTCAAGGATCTGCAGGAGGAGCACAGCTTCGTCGTGCACAGTCTGGAAACGCGGGACTCGAAGAACGCGCAAGAAATCCAAACGCTCCATAAAAAGTGCCGCTGCCTAACGAATCTGTAAGTTGCCCGCGACCCGCCATTGTTTGTGCCATTGTCTTCTTTTTATTCTATCGTTGTTTTTGGACCTCATTCTTCGCGTTGTTGGTAGAAGCTCCATCAAAATCCATTTTCTATGTACATAGTATCATACTCGATCCATTTCATACTTTGCACCACCAATGTTCTGCACGGCCCTTACTAGCCACCGGTACACTCTTATTTCCCTAGTACTTGTGATTTCGGGAGGGGTAATTTCCACCAGCTGATGTGCTTATTATTATCTTCGGTCTTCCAAACAGTTTCGAGGAGATGCGTCTACGCTACGAACGACGGGAGTCACGTATGGAGGATTTACAGAAGATCGATGAGCTGAGGACGGTTGTTGAGTCGCAGGAGCGTGACATACACCAGCTGACAGAGAGATTGCGCGAGCTGCAGCTGCAGCAACAGGACCAGCATCAGCAACAGCAACAACCGCAACAACAATCTCGAAGATCGAACAAACAGAACCGTGGAAAGCAACAGAAACAGCAACCGAATCAGCAACCGCAGCAAGGCAATAGGCAACAGCAAAACAATAAGCAGCAGCAGCAACAGAGAAAAGGTCGTCCAGAGCCTCCTCCATCGGCACCAGAACCAGAGCAGGATGAGCCGGTAGCGTACGAGGAGCTAGACGTGGCCACACGTGAACTGGATCACATCGAGTACCTACAGTCGATTGACGTTACCCCTCCGGAGATAATTATTCCTCCCTCCTATTCCGTCCAAATGGTACCGCCCATGCAGCGGCCCCAGTACGATGTGATCTTCGAAGAAAACGAAGCGGATATTCTGCGCGAAGAGCAAGAAGTGGCTGAGCAAAGCATCGAGGAGCAGCAGCAGCAGCAGCAGCGAGAGAACAACGAAGATACGATGGTTGTGGACAAATCGATCGACGAGGAGGAACAGGTGATAGAAGAGGAAGAGGTCCTGACGGTGGTGGATGTTCCGGAGTCAGCGATACAAACCGAAGATCGAATGATACGTTCAACGACACCAACGATTATCGAAGATTTCGAAGATGTACAATCTTCGGACGAAACGTCGCTGATGGTAATACCAGTCGAAGATGTGTCCGAATCAAACACTCAACGTCAACGAGCATCCTCGGCGCCTCGAATCGTCATCACCAACGATACGGAGCAAGATTCCAACGGCGAAAATGAACTTGACGGCACCGTCATTCAAATTTCGGAAGAACCTGCAAGTCCCGTCGCCGTTGAACTACCAGCCGTATTCGCAAAACCCTACCCGGCACCTGCGGACTTACTTCCAGAGTGTGTTGGAGACTGTCTACAGACTTCCGTCTCACCCAGAGAAGCGGAGGTATCGAACTCCCATTTGCCGGAGGGTACTTTGCCCGATGGCGCCGATGGAATGTAATCCCCAAAAGGAATCGCCAGCAATACTCCCCCCAAATTATTGCACGTCCGTTCGCTATTGCTAGTTCCAAGCGAAAATGTATATCTACTTGTTGATTGAACATAATCTTACCAATTGTAAGCCAGCAGCATAACAAACACTCCATTACTTATTGGGTTCGCTTTCAGGGCGATGGGAGGAAGAAATCGGTTTCGCTTCAATAACTGCTCGATGTTGCTCCAGCCGGTCGGGCTGGTAGGTAGCATAACGAACGGGGATGATATCGGTATTGATATCTTCTCGCGTTTCTGCACGCGCGCAACGGACTCACTGTGCAGACTGCTGCTCAGCTATTACCTACTATGATCACTTAGTTAGATTTATTGCAAATAATTATTTTCCCCCTTTTCCGATACTTGTACATATAGCTATTTACTTGCCTCCAAATTTTATCGTCCCCTTTGGGACAGCGACGTTCAGGCAATGGTGGAACGTTAGTTGGTAGGATGTAATAAACGAAAAGTTGAAATAAACTTGCATCAGTTGTACATTGTTTGAAAATTTGGTCCGAACAGTGGGAAAAACGGAATATACCTAATAAGGATATCCAGCCGAAGCAGCACTAGAATCATATTTTCCACTAACTAGCTTAAGCTTCAGATACCTTCGAAGCTACATTAATAATACTTAATAATACCGTTCAAAACTTAACATGACACCTGTCCATTTATCGATGTTTACTTTATGTGTGATTTATTTATATGATCGAATTAGAGAACGAAACATTTTGTTCTGAGAACGCACTGTGCACCAATTAAAACTCGTCATTTTCGAACGGATGATGCGGATGTCCGGCGGCACTGGAAATAGCACAAAAAAGCAATGAAATTAGCATCTGAAGGTTATCAACTTATGGTGGTATGATAACCCGGAACGGGTAGTAACTAAATTGAACTAAATTGCCACTTAATCACACAATTCATTGTAATAATGAACCAACTTTTTAACGCACTGGAGATAACTCCACCATGCGAACTGATAAGGAATTGACGGAAGTCGCGCGACTAAATACAACTTCAAACTACGCTCCCCCTAGTTATAATGCAAAGAGCTATTCCACACTTACCTCGTGATCGGTACCAGCCGTCCATTGCAGTCGAAAGTATCGATCGTCGCTACATCGTCCTTTGTCAGCTCGAAATCGAACACCTCGAAGTTGGACGCGATGCGCGACTTTGTCACCGACTTCGGGATAACGACGTGACCGCGCTGGATCTGATAGCGGATCAGGATCTGGGCCGCCGTTTTGCCGTACTTCTTCGCCAGCTCGACGATCTTCGGATCCTCCATCAGCTGCGGATCGTCCGGCTTGGCCCACGGGCGGTTCGGTGAGCCGAGCGGGCTGTACGCGGTAATAACGAGCCCTCGTTCGGTGCAGAACGGCGACAGTTTGCTCTGCGTCAGGTACGGGTGACACTCAACCTGGTTCGTGACCGGTTTGATGGTGGCTGCGGCCAGCACACGCTCCACCTGCTTCGAGTTGAAGTTCGAAATGCCGATGCTTTTGGCCAATCCCAGTCCGACCAGCTTCTCGAGAGCCTTGTACGTGTCGACGTAGTCGACGTCCGAGTAGGCCGTCTTGCCGTTCGCGTCCTGCGGGAACAGCTCGCCATCCTCGCGGTAGCCCATCGGCCAGTGGATCAGGTACAGATCGATGTACTCCAGCCCGAGGTTCTTCAGCGTGGTCCGGCAGGCACCCTCGACCAGATCCGGCCGGTGGAAGGTGTTCCACAGCTTGCTGGTGATAAACAGGTCCTCCCGCTTCACGACTCCCTCGTCGATCTTGGCCTTAACGCCTTCGCCCACCTCGTGCTCGTTCTGGTACACGTGAGCACAGTCGATATGGCGGTACCCGATATCGATCGCATCCTTTACCGCCTGCGCAACCTCACCCGGGGGAGACTGAAGTAAAAAATAAATAACGTTGAATGGTTGGTTAATTTAAATTATTTTTAGGAAATTATAATGTTGCAGCATTTCATCCCTGTCTCTCGAAGGGTTAATGTGACACTAGTATTGGTGCAATCGGAATGAGGCGTAAACAAGACGCATCAAACATCAAACCGGTCGCGTATATTGTTGTTTGAAGAGCAATCTAAGCAAACGAGGAAATAATAAGCAAATCTGCACCGCCGCACCGTTCGCAAAGTCATTCCAATGAGTCTACATGACCTACCCTTGAAGGTTTCGAACGGAGCAGGAAGTGCAGAGAGGGTTGGATGAACAAAACGGTGGTATGGAGGAAAACACTGAACGAGTTCGACTACAATAAATAATTCAAAGCGCCAGAAATGGTCCACACATAATAGCTCCAATTGCATAACAACACCGAAACGATCGAAATCAATCGATCCACTCTACTTACACCCCAAGTTCCCAGGCCAAGCTGTGGCATTTTCTGCCCGTTGTTGAGCGTCACAAATGGAACCTTCGATGCCATGATGTTCGCTGTTGTTTAACTTCGTTCACCGGATGGGAGTAGAAAAAAGCCCGACAAGCTGGAGTTGTTGGAATGTCTGAACTGGGACCGGGCGTGCTCGCTCGCTCGCTACACTGAACGATGGGACGATATTGGTAGCACCGGCAATGTTGGGCGCGAGTTTTGTAGTCTCTGGAATGCTTATCTTACTGCCGTTGCGATGGAGATAATGGGATGCGGCGCTTACGCACACGAACACCGTTCGAATATGCGATCCATGTTGGTTAGTTTCTGTGAAACATAGGAGCGAGCCGGTTTGTTGAAGCCGGCAAACAACACAGGCACCAGGGTTCTACAGAGCGTGCGAGTTTGATGTTATGTATCAGCTGTTTTGGAACTGTGGTTATGTTTTATTCTTAGTAAAAAAAATTATTTGTAATACGTCAAAACTATTAACATCAATTTGAAAATAGTTTTCAAATTATTTCGATCATATTTTCATGTGAATAAAATCGAGCATTTTCGCGTGTTATTTCGCCATGACTGCTGCCTACAACACAGTAGTATAGCTTTTACCAAGATTAATTTTCCAATTTATTATTTTCTATTCCACCACCAAATCGAATCACCACTGGCTTTTGGGTGCGCGTTTACGAATACATACAAGCGAGAGGTTACACGCGATAGAGTTAAAACGCGATTGGGAGTTTGCGTAGAAGAGAGTAAAGCTCCGACAAGACGACATAAATGGCACAATGCTGCTTTTTAGATTCTTTTTTTTCTCTTGAAGAGACTACTAAACATCGGTTCTTTCGTCTGTCAATTAGATCTAGTATAGGTTGTGCAGTTTTCGATATAAGCTAAATATTTGGAATCATTTTCATAGGTTGGTTCTAGAATCGCTGTATGCTAGAGTAATGGCAGTGATGGCATTATCGTTTTTTCACCTATTCCTATAAGCCACTACAGCGATCAACCGTCGAAATAGATAAGCGAAAAGCAATCGCACTACATCCGGTGCCTAAAACCGATTCATGTTTCATGCGTTGTGAAATAACAGACAAGTTTTCCATCGCTTATTGAGCTAAAATACGTAATGATGTCTCGCGCAGGAGATAATGGCTTTGGAAAAAGGCTTCTGGTATGGTCGATTTTATGAAAGTCATTTGAACAAACACATGCTTAATCACATGATGAGATAACAACTGTGGAACACACGTATAACAGTTATGAAACTTTCCTACATTCGTAGTATTCAACATTGAATCCTTTAATCGTTTGATGACAAAAAAAGAATTTTTTATCTTATTATTATACGTAAAAATGTCTTAAAATGAAAAAAGAATAATTTTTACAACAATCTCATATTTTAATAAATAGAGAATTCATATGAAAAATTCCGTATCAAGTTTCAGTTAATAATTTTACCGGATGATCACATCTTTTCATCCCAAAGTAAAGATCTACTTCTAATCGTCTCGGACGAGGGAGAAAACTAAGCGATTCTCCACTAAATACGAGCGGTCCCCACCGGTATTGGAACATTTGTTCTCCCCAAAAATCTCATCGCTCTCCGGTGTACGACTATTTTTATAGACGAACGTGTGTCGCGAACTTCTCGCGCAACTCGCCTGAGCTTACTTCGTTCCGTTTGCGTGTTTAGAGCAGTGTGTTGTTCAGCAAGCAAGTACAAGACAACACTTTGCCGTGATAATCAAGTAGGCGTCGCATTTTGCAGCATAAGGAATTCATCTTTTGCCTAGCTACCTGTAAAGAAGTACAATGGCATGCACTGTGGTTCCGAACGCCATTTTCAAGAACGGCAACAGCATTCCCATGCTCGGACTGGGCACCTGGAACGTAAGTAGTGTGTGTAAGGTGGCGACGGTCTGTTTCTGTTTACGGTGACTCTTTCGTTCCTCTCGGGACAAATTTGCAGTCTCCTCCGGGACAGGTGGCGCAGGCAGTAAAGGATGCCATTGACGTCGGCTACCGGCACATCGATTGTGCTCACGTCTATCAAAATGAACATGAGGTTGGCGAAGGAATTGCAGCCAAAATTGCGGAAGGAGTCGTGAAGAGGTAGGTTGAAATCGACAGCAAGACTAACTTCAAGAACCAGATTCTAAAAATATCAAACAAACTCGACAGGGAGGATCTGTTCATCACCAGCAAGCTGTGGAACACCTTCCACCGGCCAGACCTGGTCGAGGGTGCCTGCCGGACCACGCTAAATAACCTGAAGCTGGACTATCTCGATCTGTACCTCATTCATTGGCCCGTTGGCTACAAGGAAGGCCCGGAGCTGTTCCCGATGGGACCGGACGGCAAAACGTTCCTGTTTTCCGATGCCGATTACGTCGACACGTGGCCCGAGATGGAGAAACTCGTTGATGCGGGCCTGGTGCGAAACATTGGACTGTCAAATTTCAATACGAAGC
The DNA here is from genome assembly GCA_000473445.2 of Anopheles farauti. NCBI lineage: Eukaryota > Metazoa > Arthropoda > Insecta > Diptera > Culicidae > Anopheles > Anopheles farauti. Next base: position 7,354,127 of record KI915045.1, read on the forward strand.
AGGTGCAACGTGTCCTCGACGTCGCACGGATCGCTCCAGCAACGAACCAAATCGAGTGCCATCCTTATCTGCACCAGTCCAAGATTACTTCGTTCTGTGCCACGCAAGGGCTTATCACAACGGCATACAGCCCACTCGGTTCTCCGGCACGTCCGTGGGTTCAGGCGAACGATCCGATACTGCTGGACGACGAAACGGTCGTAAAGTTGGCGCAGAAGTACGCCAAAACGGCAGCCCAAATTTTGATCCGCTACCAGATCCAGCTCGGACACGTCGTTATCCCGAAATCGGTAACGAAGGAACGTATCGCTTCCAATTTCGACGTGTTTAGCTTCCAGCTGGATGACGGAGATATGCGTCTTTTGGGTGATCTGGAACGCAACGGGCGCATCTGCCCGGAGTCGAGTGCATTTGGGCACCCGCATCATCCGTTCGAGAAGGAAGAGTAAAGCGCCTTATTCCATGTACCGTAGCTTAATAAAGTTCACCGTTTCACTACTGTATGCAAATTGTCTTACACGTATGTGACCTTTTCTATATGCAGCATTGCTAATTGCGCTAAATACCCGGCTGGAACAAACCAAGGTCAATTAGTGCTCCACTTTCTTGAGATCAGTATTCCAGAAAAAAATGTCGGATCTCCTATTATCGCAGCTTCATGCTGATAATACACCATCTCGGTCAAAAACGAAACCGCATTTGATTTCATTTTCGACAGTAGCCTGCGGATGTGTTGCGGTTACGTAGCTATGCATCGTTTCCATGGCACGCTATGGTATAAATTTAAGCGAATGGCTTGGAAAGTGTTTAGTGTGCAAGTGTACTTTGAACGATAAAAATTTGATCCAGTGTTTCCAGACCGGACAGAATGTCAGCCAGAGCGACCCTTGTGACCCTTAACAATGGGAAAAAGATGCCGGTCCTTGGACTTGGTACCTACAACGTAAGTGACACCATTTGCGAAAGAGATCTTGTTTGACTGTGACACGTTTTTGGGCTTTCTAGCTAAGAGGCCAAAGCTGTGTGGATGCTGTGAAAACTGCAATCGAGGCAGGATATCGGCACATTGATACCGCGTTCCTGTACGGAAATGAGGTGGAAGTAGGCCAAGCCATCAGGGAAAAGATCGAAGATGGTACCGTGAGACGCGAAGATTTGTTTGTTACTACCAAGGTAAGATAACGTTTTTCCTAACCAAACTTTACAATTAACAACCATTAAAGACAAATCATTCGTGTTTGTATAGCTCTGGAATACCTCACATGAACCGGCCGAAGTTCGTGAGGCTTTTGATACGTCCTTGGCCAACCTTAACATAGGTTATGTGGATCTTTACTTAATGCACTCTCCAATCGGTGCAACTGTCACTGCAAGCGGGAAAACCGTACTTACCGAGGTCGATTATGTGACAACGTGGAAAGCTATGGAAAAGCTGCTCGATACGGGTCGTGTCCGTAGCTTGGGAGTGTCGAACTTCAACAGCGAACAGCTGCGGCGTATTATCGAGCACGGGACCGTCAAACCGGTGACCAACCAAGTCGAATGCCATGTGCGCTTGAACCAGAAGCAATTGATCAAGTTCTGCAAGGATCGTGAAATCATCGTCACCGCGTACAGTCCCCTTGTTCGGCCGGGTGCTACGATCGGGTTGGATGACAACAAAACACCAAAACCTGCGTTCGAGGACGATCGAGTCGTGGCGATTGCGCAACGCTACAGCAAAACGCCGGCACAGGTGTTGCTGCGCTATCTGGTCGATATCGGAACGGTGCCCATTCCTAAATCGGGCAATCCGGACCGTATCCGCGAGAATCTGAACATCTTCGATTTTGAGCTCACCCCGGAGGAAGTTCTGTCGCTGGATTCTCTTCACACCGGGCAGCGGTTGGTGAAAATCGATTCGGCTGCCGCGCATCCATTCTATCCGTTTGATGCTGAGTTTTAAGCTAGGTCACCCCTATCGGAGGGGTAATAAAAGTGTAACCCCTTTGACGACAGGGCGGAAGTGGGTCTCCTTATCAGTGTTTTCATTGTGTCCAATAATAAAGCGCAACTAACAGCAAATGTTTGCACACTTGAAGAATAAAGTACTTTAGAATACTTTAGATTATTTTTCAATGAGTTTCTGTTATTTTTATTGAAAAATGCAATCTTTTGTTTCTTTTGGATGTTTCACGAAAAAATACATATTAATAAAATACGTAGTAGTACGATAGAAAACAATCTGTTAACATTTAAAGAAAGTAAAATACTTGTGCGACCATTTTTTGAAACTAAAGAAAATCATTTCCGCTGCCTCTAGGGAGTTTCAGCTTTCTGTCATTCCTCATCGCGCGTTCAAAACAAAACCATCAGCTGTTTTCATGCAACCAACAACGCAGAGCAATGTCGAAGCAAGCGCCGACGGTTCGTCTTAGCAATGGATACGATATTCCGGTGGTCGGTTACGGAACTTACTTGGTAATTAACGCACAAGTGTACTTTACGTGCTAGTATGTAAACTACGAATACTCACCTTTTAGGCGCTCGAAGGACGTGGCGCGGAGCTGGTAAAGAAAGCGATCGACCTCGGCTACCGGCACATCGACACGGCCTATCTGTACGAAAATGAGAAGGAAATTGGAGAGGCCATCCGGGAAAAGATAGCGGAAGGTGTCGTCCGCCGGGAGGATCTGTTCGTGACGAGCAAACTATGGCATTCGCTGCACGATCCGCAGCACGTTGAGGAAGCATTTCGACGATCGTTCGACCTGCTCGACATCGGTTACATTGATCTGTACCTGATGCACGCCCCGATGGGGCTTAAGTTTGCCGGGTATGAATACGCCGACATGCAGCCGAAAGATGCCGATGGTAATTTGCTGTTCTCGGACGTCGATTACGTCGACACGTGGAAAGCGATGGAGAAACTGGTCGCATCGGGTCGTGTTCGCAGCATTGGACTGTCCAATTTCAATAGTGAACAAATCCAACGCATCCTGGACGTGGCCACTGTGAAGCCAGTGAACAATCAGATCGAGGCCAATCCCGGATACGATCAGCGCAAGTTAATTGCATTCTGTAAGGCGCGCGATATCACCGTGACGGCGTACGGCCCGATGGGTAGACCGCATCGTGAAACGAACGGCAATCGCAGTGCCATCGACGATCCAAAGGTGCTGGAAATTGGACAAAAGTATGGCAAAACGGCTGGGCAAATCATTTTGCGCTACTTGGTGAGTATCATGCTACGCCATAGCAGAAACATTACACCTTTATTGAACGCATTCTTTCGTTCTCCTTCAGATCGACATCGGAACGATTCCGATTCCGTACTCAACGAACGACGAACGCATGCGGCAGAATTTAGATGTCAGTGACTTCAAGCTAACGGATGCGGAAATCGAATACATGGCCTCGTTTCATTCGTCGCGCACGATTGCCTTTCCGCAGTACAAATCGCACAAGTACTTCCCGTTTGCCATTGAGTTTTAGGAATAGTTTTTTTACTTAAAAATTTAAGCGACAATTACAGAGCTTGTTAAAAAAATACCTGTAGTAAAAAGAGTGTTGGGCAACATATTTCTTCAAAAGGGCCGTCATTGATTGTTGCAAAGTTATATTTAATTATCTAAACGAAACACTTCAACCCACTTTACACTATCTGAACGGTACGTACTTGCACTTAAACTCGAGGATCGTTATTGATATCAACCGTGTTTTATAACAGCGATAAGCTCTAGTTGTTCTCTATGTCTGCCTATTGGATATTGTTTTATTACTCGATAATTGCGTAACGTTTACTCCCGTACAGATAAAACCAGAAACATCAAATTGACGTTGTCTTATCATCGCACTGATAAGACTTGTAGATGCAATTTATCAATCGATATGTGGGACTGGTTGAGAGTAAAACACTATTCAGTGCTGGTTGGAGTTGCAAGAGTTAAATAGTTAGTTTTCTAATCTCTACTACATAAAACACGATTACAATCCTTTTCTGCATCGCTAATTCAAACAGTAATTAGTACCAGCGAACGTAAACAAATCAAAGTAAACAGAATCTACGCTTTATGCGCACACCGATGCACACTGATTGCAAATGCGCTTTCCATTAACATTACCGGAAGTTTATGGCGAATGAAAAAGAGTCGTATATGTTAATCACTTGAAACACAACGTAACATTTATTTGCAAACGAGTTGATGAGCACTATCCCCGCGTGACCTTCGGGAAGCTGTAATGATGATGAGAAGCACCAGAGCGGGACATATGAAGGTGAAAACATGCACTCAGTACTCCAGATTGAACGGGAAGTACTTGTGTTCGCTGCTGAACGTAAACGGAACGGTTCGGCCACCGGTGTTGAATCCGTCCATCACCTTGATGTCCTCTTCGGTCAGCTTAAAGTCGAAGATGTCAATGTTCTGCCGGATGCGTTCCAGCCGGGAAGATTTCGGGATCGGTACCGTACCCAGCTCGACCAGATAGCGCAGCACCACCTGGCCGGCGCTCTTGCCGTACTTTTTGGCAATCGCCAACACGCGCGGATCGTCCAGTGCGTGCTTCGGAATGCCCTCGGTACCAACGACCGGATCGTCCATGTTCGGGCGACCGAGCGGGCTGTACGCCGTGATGACGATGTCGTGCTTACGGCAGAATTCAATCAACTTACGCTGATTGATGCCCGGATTGCACTCGACCTGGTTGGTCACCGGTTTTACCTCACAGTTGGCCAGGAGGCGCGTTAGCTGCTCGCTGTTGAAATTCGACACACCAATGCTCTTCACCTTTCCCGTTTTTAGCAGCTTCTCCATCGCTTTCCACGTATCGAGGTAGTCGACGTCGGAATCGATCGACTTACCGTTGGCATTCATCGGCAGCAAGTCGTCTGGGTTCCAGCCGGAGAACTTCCAGCCCATCGGCCAGTGCACAAGATAGAGGTCGATATAATCGAGCCCGAGATTGTCCAGCGAGCGCTGGCATGCCTGCTCAACGTGCTCCGGTGCATGGTACGTGTTCCAGACCTGTAAGGAACGCTTCATGTAGTAGCAGTTTTGCACGGTAAATTAAATTATAGCTCAGACATCATCCCCTACCTTGGTCACAACGAACACGTCCTCCCGCTTGATCACTCCTTCGGCGATTTTGGCATGAACCGCTTGCCCGACCTGACTTTCGTTTTGATAGAAGTAGGCCGTATCGATGTGGCGATAACCTTCGTCTATAGCAGTCTTTACCGCGGCGATTCCATCCTCCTCGGTAGCCTGTCGATTGTTGTTGGAGTATGATAAGAGACCTCGTTCAAGATGATTTGCAATAAAACCGTACAGCCTCTGTGTGCCGGTGATCAAACCATCCCCCTTACCATGTATGTGCCGAGCCCCAGTAAGGGCATTTGAAGGCCATTGTTTAGCCGGACGGACGGTACGTTAGGTGCCATTTCGAGTTAATTGTGTCCGATGTGATCGGTAGAGACGTCGAGACTGAATAGTCACAGGTTTGTTACACAGGATGAAGCTCAGCGCATATGCTGGTAGGGATGGAAATCGCTGAAGGGTAGCCATCAGCGTCAAATAGATAGAGTGAGTAATAAGCTTCATTTGCATGGCGTTGTTTGTTGATTGTTAGCGAACAGATGCAACCTGTGCGTGGGAGATAATAAATTAACCCTTTAAAAGCGATCTCCATATTATCTGACGATTACCAATAATGGAATAGCATTAGGCATGCAACAGATGGATTTGAATTCGAAACTATGTTATGAATTATTTTGTTACTGATTTGCGAAACGTATTCCATGCTTGTTTACATATTAACATAAACAGTTTTGCAGAATTTTTAACAAATCAATATATTTCATCGATAATACATGGGGGTTCAAAAACATCTTTTGAGCAAAAATTACGTTTGTAACCAGCAGGTGGTTCATATTTCTAGCCACCACTGTGCGCACATTTACGGCAGATTTACCCATGCTGGTACTATTTTCACTCTAAAGTACCTACATGAATCATACTACTAGCCGAAATTTTGGTTTTCTCATCCATTTCGCATGGATAACGTTTTCCGTGACCGTTTATTCGAAATATAATTTCTTCCATCTCGCTCCTTCGTTTCACCTCGCTCAATCTGGTACTGTGGAAGCTGGGTAGTCTGCTCGAAGAATTTGATTTATTTGACAGTTCTGACAGTTGGTGTTTTGTGTTTACCTCCTGTACCGCTTTTTCCATCGTTGCGTTCGATTTTTACCTCCGTCGTTCTTCCGAGTGTGTGTGTGCGTCTTGTGCCGGCAAATTTTTGTGCAAAGCAATTTTGCGTAATTTTCCTATCCTGCTTATAATCTCTAAAAGGTAAGATTATTCCCACACATTTTAATGAGTAGAAATAGCTGGGAATTGTCTTCTGTAACAGTGGATGATGAAATATTCATGCAATTGATTTTGCTAAGCTGATATTCGTGTCTATAAAAAGGTCTTTAATAGCTTTGCTATGAACGTTAATGCTTAAAAGAGGACGCCATTGCTTTCATCTAAAGGGTAGCCATTTTCTAATAAAATAATCAATGTCCTTAGTCTATTGTACTATCGGAATTCGATCGATTGATTGTACCTCCAACGTTTCCAACTTTTCACCCGGATTTCGTTTTATAGGAATTGTTAACCCCTCCAAAGCAACGCCAATCTAAGCAGCTTCTAGCATTTTCTACGCTTGATAAGCCGGAGGAGGCAATAGTTTCATCATCCCCCTGACAGCCACTTCTTCCCTTAAAGCCCCAACTAAAGTATCGCTTCACCACAGCAGATGAAGTGGTTTTAATCGTCGCTGTCCCATCTCGTGCATAAAGGTATTTTCCCGCAGCAGCCCTTTTCTCTGAACACGCGATGAATAGGCAATGTCGGATAGTTTTGCAGTGACGAATTGAGGGTAGAGGGGAGCATAATTGTGCTCTACGTATGTGCTTCTTCTTCTCAGCCGTCGTCACCGTTGGCCCCAACAATACAAAATGATTGATTTGAGAAGGCTTTTTCCTGTTGTTCCAGAGGTTTCCTCTCTGCGGACGGCGAGAAAAAGCAATTGGAAGGGTTCTCGTGGCGAGAAAGTGAAAGTTTGTTTTACCTGCGTGATTCGACCTATGTCGTGTGGTGGTAAATTAACCATAGCAATTTTCGGTGCGATGTACGTCTTCCATTGTGTTTCGGTGAAGAAGAAGGGAAATAAAGATGCACACAGAAATGGAGAAAGTTTATTCGCTTCTTCTTGTGCTTAGTGCCAAGTGCATGCCTTAGAAATAAAACATTATCTGACAGTCCCATTCCAGTTCCAAATTACAGTAGGCTTTGAAAATGCGCCACTACCGGCAACCATTGCTCACAACCGGTTTCTAGTCGCGTGTGCGTCATGCCTGCATTTTCCTTCTTCGTTTCTTTTTGGCGTTGATGCAAAACACAAAAAATAATAAAAAACGTAATTAATTATTTCTTTTCCTCAGCAGCACTCGCGTTCAACATGCCGGTTCCGGAGCTCCAGAAACCCGCCCCCGTCTTCAAGGGCACTGCCGTCGTGAACGGCGAGTTTAAGGAGATCAGCCTGTCCGACTACCGGGGCAAGTACGTGGTGCTGTTCTTCTATCCGCTCGACTTCACGTTCGTCTGCCCGACCGAGATCGTCGCCTTCTCGGACCGTGCCGATGAGTTCCGCGAGAAGAAGTGCGAGGTGATCGCCTGCTCGACCGACAGCCACTTCACGCATCTGGCCTGGATCAACACGCCGCGCAAGCAGGGTGGCCTGGGCGATCTGAAGATCCCGCTGCTGGCGGACAAGTCGATGAAGATTGCACGCGACTACGGTGTGCTGCAGGAGGAGTCGGGTGTCCCATTCCGTGGTCTGTTCATCATCGACGACAAGGGCAACCTGCGCCAGGTGACGGTGAACGATCTGCCGGTGGGCCGAAGTGTGGACGAGACCCTGCGACTGGTGGAGGCGTTCCGGTACACGGACGAGTTCGGTGAGGTGTGCCCGGCCAACTGGAAGCCCGGCAGCAAGACAATGGTGGCCGATCCGCACAAGTCGAAAGATTACTTCAACGCTGTCAACTAAGCGGTCGTGTGAAGCCTCAGCCATCGTGTGGTGACTGTGATCGTAAAACAAACAAAGCCACATACAAACATCCAAGAATCTTTCGGAAAAGTGCGAGTTGCTAAACGCACCAAACCGCAGCAGGTAGAACCTGACCAAACAAGCTATGCAAGAGAGCACACGAGTTGTGAGAGGGAGATCGAACAAGAGTTGAGCTTGAAGATGTTAAAAATATCGCTACAATAACACATTGAAGAAGAAAAACCTCATCGTGAGCTATACGAGCAAACGAATGGAAATAAAGTATTGATTTTTTTGTACAACAAATCGGATTTGTCTAGTCAATTCGGAGGATTTGTCCAGAAAGTTCTCCCATAGTGGCGAATGTGTGTGAACAATTTCTCAGACAGCTTACAGATAAGAAGCTGGCATGCGTTGTTGGTCACGTTTTGCGTGATAACACCATCCCGAGCGATAAAGCCTAGGTGCCGGCTAGTTGTCCACGGCAAATTTCGTACGATTTCCGGAAGTTCAACGACCACACACAGTCGACGGTTGATATCGATCCATTTGGGACCTTTGACACTACGAACGTGTAAAGCACAAGTTCCTCAGCGGCACGCGATCTGTTATTTGCATTCGATTGGATTATGCAAACAACGAACGCCTGACGGTATGGAAGTGGTGGAGCATGCACTTCATTATGAGTAACTTACTCGGTCCGATTAGCACAATGGACGGACGGGGAACCACTTCAAGAAAATGGCCTAAGCTGTCGTTGAACGCAGTGAAATGACAAACAGCTTAATTAGTGTGCTTTAAAAGATTAGTTACTATCTGCTGCAGGCGATAATTAAAGGTACTGGGGAAAGGAATTGGTAGGAAAAAAGGAATAATTAAGGGAGTGCAATGATAGCTGGAATTAGAAGAGTCATATTCGGCACGATTACTCTTTAACATTGTTTATTAATTTGAGATGCAATTTGTCACGCTATATTAGCGAAACGAGTAAACATTTTTTAGAAATGTAATTAATCACTTGTCTCTCATGGTTCTTCCAACGAAAACCCCTCGCCAGGGACTTGTACGGTCCCATCGGCAAGATAACGAAGCTGATAAGTGTTTACATGTGAGCATTATTATGAATGGCGCCTACTTTGGTGAGGTGGTGCATCTCCAACTGCGCATGCATCTTACGTAATCGTGTTTCACCGGTCCGCTGGATGCTAATAAACCGGTTTTGAGTCATCGCACAATTAAACAAACAAAAAAAACGAACATCTTTGCTTGTTCTTACCGCCTGATAAATTATGGGAAGTGGTTGGCCGCACGTCGTACGTTATCATCCACTGCTCACGGCCACGGCCACTGGTATGCATTTTGCTTTCTTTCGGTTTCTTTAGTTCTGTTGCGCGTTCCGTTATCTAAGGGTAAACATGGGTCAGCAGCGTGAGAAAACCTTAATCACGCATCACCAAATGTCTGCAGTGCCTGAATCTTCGTTTTAATTGATACTTAATTATGTTGTTTCTAAAAAGAAGAGACAAGAAGTGGTGAAGAATGAAGATTAATTAATTTTTTTTTTTATTATTAGGAACGGCCTGGCCGTATTGCTTCCAAGATTAATTAATCATATTATAAAATATTGATGTTTTTTTTTACAAAACAGACACTTCAACATCAAAACTGCATTCTTAACCGATACTCTATTCTATTTCTGTATAGTTTAAGAAGTTATAACTATATGATATTAATAGGCCAGCTAGTACTTTTCCTTTAGTTTTACTATTTATTAAGTAGGGTAAGTGCACCAATTATGGACGAGTTTGTACAGCGTTTTCACGAAAAAATTAATTAT
>KI915045.1:7365372-7405710 GCA_000473445.2 Anopheles farauti
TGAGCTTCTAAGAGTAATATTATTTGTTCAACAACAAAACGCGTCTAAACCAAACTGGTTTGTTTTGTCGTCTAAAATGACAATTCCAACAGACAGCAGACATTTACCAGAGCACCCTATCGAACTTGGCTGTCTTGTTTGTTTGGTTCGAGAGGTGCCAGAGCGCTGGGTAAGTGAAACAAATTACTTCCATATGATTGACTACGTTTGTTCGTGTCTAATACGTTCGTGTCCTACCACAAATCACACAGTAGACCGTACTCTGTATAATTCAAGACGCCATTTTGGGTATTGATGTGTCAAAATTGATTTTTCAAAATCTTGCGTATTAGGACAAGCAAACGCAAACTGGTCAGGGATAAGTGTAAAATTCAGTACCAGAACGGTACAGAAATTCGTGACTGTAGCAAACAACCGTCCACAGCACTTCCACAAGCCTAAGCTACTCTTTTCTACCACACTCACCACCAAAAAATGAAGCAGTGATATGTCATGTTGAGAAGTGGCGAATAACTCTCACTAATTCTTTTACCATAGAGATATTTCAGCAGGCGCTAAAACCCATACCAGGGGGAGACGTGGTGTGGGTGTGTGTGTTCCGCGAAACCTCTCGCGCGTGTTGGTTTGGCGCGCGCGTTTTATTCCATTGTTTCCCTTCACCCGGTGCGCATGTGTGTCCACGCGGTCGTCGGATCGCTTGTTGGATCGGGTCGCTAGGTTTCGTAGTGTGCTGCAGCGCTACGAGCCGTTGCTTGTGGGGACCAAACAGTGTTCGTCGCCGCGGGTGTGCGTAGGTTAGTTATCATCGGGTAATGTTGATTTTCGGCACTTGATCAGAGTTCATATCAGACCGTTACTTAGTGTGCGTTATCTGTAGGTACTGAGCATCCCTTTCTCTATCCGTCTCCGCGATCGAGAGAATTCAAATTTGTAACCTCAACCGTGTGGTGCGGCCTTGAACGGTGGTGAATGTGAAGGAAGAGGTATGAACGGAGAAAAATGTGCGTTTCAATACAGAATATTGTCTCCCAACTACAAAGCACCCTATTGCCAACACGTGGTCGTTGCGTGTACGCGAGGCACGCGAGGGGTGCTTATAATTGCGTTGCGTGTTTTTGTGTGATGCTACCCTACCGCCGAACAAACAGCTGAGCGGATGGTTGTGTCGCTTGTTGCTGCGGTAAAATGGGGAACAAAAGACGATGCGCATACAAGCAGCCTGCCCCACTCTCCGCAACCCGCCTAGAGCAGCATAAGAATGTGTATTTTTTTACTGTGTTTGTGAGTCGTACGCCCTTAGAGATATCCCAAGCGGTCGTCGGCTTTGAGATGTTTGCTGCTTCGTCCCACTTTGTATATGTGTCTGTGTGTCTGTGTGTTGTGTGTGAACGTAGTGACCATGTTTGAAAATAGCGAGAAATCACACACCAACAAATCAAAAGCGAAAATCATAAAATGCTCGAAGAAGAACGCGCGATAGAAAGGAAACGTTAAAACATATAAAAATAACCCACCCCTTTTGTCCACCCACACAGTGACACGCACAAGTGCGGGAGGTGGTGGTGCGTTTTCGCTGTTACCTCACACCACCGGTCTCGCACATCGTAAAACAAAAAAAAAAACAGGCGCCTCCACATCGGGGCATCGTCGTTAGTGTACAAATTTTCAAACTACTTGAAAGCGCCATTTTGAGCAAGTTCTCATGCGCCTGGTGCCAGAAGAAGATCATCATCGTACCAAGCGTGGGGACAGGTGAACAATTACCACGAGAATATGTGTGGTCGTGATTATTTATACGCTTCCGTTCTGTTCCGAATGGTTCCTCTACATCATAACTTACACTCCCTGCCATATCGACGATGATGGTGTTTTTAGTATAGCCTACTTTGATGGTGTGTCTGTTTGCTTTTTTATCGTTCGCTTGTAGTGAGCAGTATAAGAATTTTTTTTTTAGTCGCTTGTTTTTATTATCCCCCTTCGATTGACACACCTCCCATATAGCATTTTTTTTCGTTTCTATAAACTCAAACGAGAGCGGAACGGAGCAGAACAAAAACGTAAAGTGATAACATTTACACAGCCGTGATTCAGGCGCTAATCGTGACACCTCTATCTTGAATGATTGTCCATCTTTGCAACCAAAAACGGTCACCAAGGAGCGTCGTTGGCAGAAGTCAATATTTTAAGACTCAAATCGGATATGTTGATAGGATATGCTGATCCTTTTAATAATTACCAGTTCGTGAAAATCCGTCCTCAAACCATTCTTTTATGTGTCCGATTCCGCGTTTGAGGCACTGTGTATCTCTTGCAAATATAAATACTTCTGTTCCTGCCTCCCCCTCTCCCGCAGTTTGTCCTACTGGGCGAACGATTATCCTCGATTCCTCGCAAACAAACAAACCTCAATCGTCCCCGGTTCCGCAAGTTCCAAACAAATAACAAGCCTCTGTGGCTGTGATATCGTCTACAGGACGGACGGGAAAGCAGTCGCAACAACCACCGATTCGTCCTCATCCAAACACACATACCAAGCAAAAGCAAAACTACTAGCAGAAATCTATAATTAACCTGTTTCCTTCGCCGAACGTTATAGTTTGCGCTGGGACAGTTTGGTTCGCTTCCTTAGAGGCGTTTTCGAAACCAGACTGTTGCCGCCGCCGGCTTTTTGGGTCGTGCAAAAAATGGGGTGATGAGAGGGGGGGGGGGGTGAGGAGGAGGAGGAGGAAGGGAAAGAGGACAAACGAAGACGACACCGTGAACTACCCGTTTCCCTTGCCGCGAGGATTATCGGTTCGCGCTTTGTGGCATTTTTATGTGAATGTTTTCTTTCTGCCTCTGATAAGACGATACGACTGATAAGCCTAATCTTTCCTGCTGTTATTCCCACTGCTGCTTCTGGTACCACCACTACTACTATTTCCTAGTCGTGAAAGTGTCAACCCACATGGTCGACGTCCCGTCTGGATGGCGTGGTGGATATACGACGAAGTCTATTTTCGTCCGACGGTGCAACAACGGTCAGTGAACCCGGTTGGCCAGCTGGCGAGGATATGCCCTTTGGCAACAGTAAGATGAAGGCTGAATTTAAAACAAAACATTAGACAACTGAAGGCCACGAACACCTCGCCCTGAACGAACGCTCAATGAATCCCAAGAACGGCTCCTCGCGTCGTCTTATCGATTCGTCGCCGACCCGGTGAGGTCACAGCCGACGAATGGCACTATCAGTCGGGCTTTTGGGTCATCTGGGCGGTGTTGTATAAGCGTGACCCCCGCCCCAACCATACCCGGCGAAGATTTAAGCCGGGTCGAACTGATGGCCGATAAGAAGTGCGAGAAAAAAAAACGCACATCTGGCCCGCGTGGAATGAAAACATGTGGCTGGAGAAGTACGTCAGCATTCTTCCTGAAGATCCGCGGACCTGGTGAGCGCCCCTATCATTTATCTTGCAATTGACGTGGCTAATTAGGCAACTGCTCCGCGGTGAAACAAAAAGTTTTATTACGGCTGTTCGCTTTTGATAGCGCCGCACATGCGTGCCTGTGTGTGTGTGTGTGTGCGTGCGTAGTCAGATGTACCGACACCGATAGAGGGCGCCACGGTTGCATGTCTCTCCAACGAATTGAGGTTATAGTAGCCGGGTTTTGGGATCCTGATTGCTAGGTTGCTTGGATCCCTTTTTACTTTCGCGGAAACTCGCTCTTATCAAGTTCGCCGTGAGAAAGCATATTAAAGAGAAGACAAAAAACGGCAAAAACATCGTGCAACCCGTTCATTAACTCCCGGAGAGGGGCCAGGTTTAGCAAACCGGACGGACAAGCACGCCTGTGTTAGCCGACCGCTTAACCTATCATTAATCTCGACGAACGACGACGATGACGACGCCCGGCAGCTGGTTGGATCTCGACTTCTCCCGTGTTGCAGTTGCATTGCCAGTTTTCGTGTGACATTTTTTTTCTTCTCCGCCATCTTGCGCCGCTCCGTGGCATGAGGTAGCAAATCATTGCGAGTCAATAAATGCGCCAATTACTATCGATGTAAGTAACAATTAGCTTCCTCGCAGTTGGTTTTTTTGCCCGCCCACTGTTCCGACGCACCCGACTAGCAACAATCGCGTCTCGATCGGGGGAGAATAATTTATTCCATATGGAAATGATCTTCTGATCTTCGCACCGGATGGACAGAGGCACGGCACGGCTCGAGCGTCGCTTGATTTTATTGTTGATCATCACCCTAAACACACTAATACACAGAGTGAGAGAGGAGCCCGGCGCGCGCAGGAGAACTTCAGCCGCATATATTCTCGACCGGCAATATGTGGATGTCGAATGGGTTATGCAAATTAGACACCATACCGGGCTCCCCGACCATATATTTGCGGTGCGATTCTCTCCAGTCTTCTGGATCAGGTTTCGTGTTTTGGGGCGCCGATCTTTATGGGGACCGGTTCCGGAACGTGACCGCGGCAGTTAGGCGTCATCTTAGCGCGGTGCGCCAGTTTCATCGAGCGAGGAACGTGACGTATTTTTTTTTCTCCGGGCCGCGGGACACTTGAGGCACCCGGTCGCTGATAACTTCGTTCAAGTCGACGACGACGCGCTCCAGTGAGCGATAAGGGCACCGGGCAGTGAGCAGAAACAACACACACACACGCTTACGGCTCTAGTTTGACGAAGTCTAGCGTGGCGTGTGCTCTAGCTCCTCTTGTCCAGCAGTGGGTGAAAAAAAATTGTTAGCACTAAGGATTTACTCTCGGACCTGTTTCCTGGTTTGTTGAAGTGTTTAAAATCTTGTTGTTGTGTTTCTTTCCCCTACGACTTCGGTCAAACAAAGACAAACCGGGCGTACTTTGGAGCAGTGCGGCGAGGAGATCTGCACACTGACTTAATATACCGAGAATTATGCGCTCACTGATAAGCTTCTGCTCTAAATACACACGAGGCTTACTGCATTAGATCATCGAGTTGGACCACGTCTGGTTGGTGGCATATCCCTCAATCCAGCTGGAAGCTTCAATTATTAACAGCAGACGAACAACAGGAATGTACTTGCTTCGTTCCGGCTTTAAAGCCCAACTCCGCTGGAAACCAAAACTGAGCAATCGTCGACCTTGGACTTTGACAGCGTTCGGTGAAGCGGTTATCGTGAAACTTTAATAGATATCGTGGCCTACTACTTTCTGCTGCCTTCTTACAACACACGAGACGTCGGCCATCGCAGCAACCCAACATGCATTACAAAATGTTTCTTCGCTGCGTTCGATACTGGAATCGATCGCGAACGTTCGTTCGCAAAACGACATTGTGTTACGGAAACCCCAAACTCTAGCCTCCGCCGGTTCGAAGGTCACCATCGTGGGGATGCACTCGATGCATGGGTTTTAAATATTACGATGATTGCGCTACACGCGAATAAACGTCCGTTTGGGCGTTTCGATGGCGGCAGGAAGAAGAGGCAAACGGCAGCGAAAAAGGAAAATTCAAAAACATGCTTTAAAAAATGTCGGTAATGGGAACGCGCGACGCGTACGGAAGCTCGCACTGTGGCACGCTTTTTGTTCGATCGAACACAACTACCTGGGTTGTAGATGTGTGTGTTTGAACAAGCGGAAACACTACAACCCGGCACGGCCTAAAGCTGGCACTTGTTCGGTAGTTTGGGTAACATTGTTTTGGCTTGCTTTGTTCGCTACTGGGGGAAACCGCAAGGTGATCTGCAAACGTTTCGCCGTATGATTGACTGACCAGCAACGGATGTATGCATCGTTTATCAGACTAGCTGTTGAAGCTGGGCCCCGGTTTGCCTCCGGACGACTAATTTATAACCTTCGCGTAGGTTAATCGATGCTAACGGTGTGTGGAGCATTATCTACCAAGCGCTTGGAACCGGATGTCAGCGCAATGAACGTCTGACAGGTGCACAGTGACTTGTGGTGATATTAATGATATGCTATTGAGATCCTTTTCAACATGGGCAGTAGAAAGCGAGAGTAGGAAAAGAGTGAAAGTTTCGATGCAACGGGCGCCATCTTTGGAGGCTTGGCAGGAGCTGTTTGAAACAACATCCAACAACACCGAGTTGTTTACAAGCGTAGTGTCATCAAGTGGCACGATTTAAGCGGTTCTAAGCGGGCATTAATTACTGGGAAAGACACTTACGTGTTCCAACAGACAACAACAACAGCGTTACTTCCTTCTACCCGGTTTGCGAAGCAAGTTAGCCTACTTTTGTTGATCATTATCGCGCGTAGAGATCAGCGTGATTGATTAGCGTGTTACTGGACACAATTTGAAGGCACGTGATTGTACCGATTGTGCAGAAATTGACTAAGTGTTTGCGTGTTGTTGTGCTTACCATTTTCATTGCAGGAGAGCGTACATGTGAGGCCTCACAAGAACACCCCGGTGTGAGCATGATGCATCCGTGTAATCAGTGACGCGACGCGACACAAACCAACACTGCAGACCGCTGGCTGACTTCTCAAGTGGCGTAAATTGAAGGAAAACTTTTCGACAAACCTCGGTCCGCTTATTGCATTGAGCAATTGAGGTGACGCGTGTGCGCGCGTGTGTGTGTGTGTGTGTTTATAAAGCAGAGGAGGCGCAGAGGTTTCACTCCTCTGGGCACCCGGTGACCTCTCGCGAATGGATTCCGGCAACAGCGGCAGTGTGCCGGTGGTAGGATACTGTCTATTTGCGGCGACCAACAACGAAACGAGCAACACACAGCGGACACACACGGACAGCAGCATTACAATGATGGACGGCGTGAGCGTTTGGTCTCCTGTGGACACCACCGACCATAAAGTCACACCGGCTGGTAATGGTGGCGATTGCTGCAACGAGAGCAAAGTTACCGTGAGCTTCTGTGCCAACGCCATCATGGCGGACACGGTCGAACAGCTGGTGGTGAAGGAATCCGACTGCCAGATGCAGCTAATGACGACGAAGTCAAGCGAGGTGGCAGTTGTGGTGGAGTAAGTATTTACACGCTTGCTTTCTTTCTAGCTCCATGACTCAGGTGTAGCTCAGGTGTATCACTTCTTGCCATCACCGTCGTTGAAAGAAGAGTTCTAAGTGAGAAGTCGTTATCACCGGAAGAAACCGCACTTGACAGATGATGGCGGTCATCGGACAAGTTCAGCTAGCGAATGATTCATATCTACTATTTACATACCCGATGCGACGATGACACAGCGCGTTGTCAGCCGATAAGTGCTTCACTTACCCAAACGGTGATAATATAGATGAAGGTTTATTTGCCACCCGTCGTGTTGCGAGTTTCTTCCCACGATTGGGACGGTGTATATCGATAACATTTGCTAAGCGTACCGACACTGCACAATCAAAGCAGACGAGGATTAACGTCAGCTTAGCGTGCTCAGTAGTCTAACGATTATCGGCACACTGAGCAGTTAAAATGGTTGCCTTAGCAACAGCGCGTTACCCTCATCGATGTGCTTTATCTCAAGCGACTTTGACATTTGGTCAAACGGACGGATTTTAGTACGGATTGTTGAACGCAGGATGGTACGTTGCAAGATGGCTAGTTTGAGGAAGAAATTAGTAAGAGCGAGCTACACCCGGTCACGTGTTTGTGTGTGTGTGTGTGTGTGTTTGATTGACAATCCCACCTAATGGTTCTGTCCGTGTCCTATCTTTAGCACCCCGAACAATCGTGTCCGGATGGCGCTCGGTGTCCTGATCCGGCTGATGCTACCGCTCACGCACGGTGTCGCACGTGGCTGGAAGGGACTCCGCGGGCTCAGCGTGCTCGCACTGCTCCGGAAGGTGCGGGAAAGCCACGGTCTCCTGACGACACTGTTCGCCGTGGCGGCCAACACCGTCTCGATGAGCCTGTCCTCCGTGCAGGGTAAGTAAAACGACGGTGGACGGAAATAAAACACAAAAAAGGTGACGTCCGCAACGCCGACCAGCCACTTCCCAACAGCACGGAACACGTGCCCCGGGTGTGCCAAAGATTCACGCGGACCAACCTCCTTTCTTCCGAGCGTTGCACATGTGCATTACAAATTAAAGAGCAAAATGTTTTTCTTTTTTACTACCCCCCTTTTGTTCGTGTCAATAACCCCATCCCCATTCCGCTGGTGACATCAACATCGGCCGGTTTATTTGCGATCTGTTTACTTTCCGCCATCGTTCACGGTCGCCATTACTGCTTCTTCGACCATTGGGAGCGCATTTGGGGGAAGCCCTTGCGTAGCTGCGGCCAGACCGACTCCCGGAGCTTGCCGGTGGCGTTGAAGTGGTTGAAATGGTTGTTCAAATGCGCCTTCAGCTTCTCGAAGTCCTGCGATTGCTCAGGTTTGGCGAAGCTCTGGCGCAGCTGACTGAAGAACGAATCTCGCAGCTTCGACGTCGCGTTGAACTGGGTGAACGTGGTGTTCAACCGGACCATCAGCTTTTTCAAGTCGCCCATCGCCGGTGTTACTTGCTGCGTCGTGCGAGCGCTGGATGTGTCGATGCTGAGGGCGATCGCAGCGATCGTGGCGACGGACAAGAGCAGAACGGGGATTTGGCGGGCCATGGCGTGACTTCGAACAGGCTGTGGAGAACCGAAAATTGTGTGGCTGTACTGTGCAAACTACCCTCTTTATATAGAGGTGCGAATTACCATTTGATTAGCGCTAATGGAGTAACTTAGGTTCCCCAAAAAAAAAAAAAAAATGGGATTTTAATGACCCTATAATGTGAATGTGCTAAGAATAGTTATTACATGCCCACCGAATCTAATGCAATCATATCGAATGGTAATGAATAGTGTTTGATGTAGCCTTCAGGAAACTTCTCGCAAAAAACACTTCAAGATTCCTCTCGAAAGTGGTTTCTCCTGTTATCTTATCGGCACACGAACACGAATCAAATTCTTTGCTCAAGTGGCTGACACCCACGGACCCGTCGTTCGCAATCGATATAGTTTTATGTAAACACGCTGCAGAATGCGCCCGAACGCGTCATCATCCTTCGCGTCTTAGCGTGCAGCGGTTACCCGATTGCGTAGCTCCAATCGATGGAATCACACGCAAACCTCGCCTCACCTCACCTTTGCGAGCGCCTTGGAACTTCGGATAAAAATAATTTCCAATCCAATTAGGATCCGCGTTCGTGGTCCGTGTTTGTGGCGACGGTTGCTCTCGCACGGCGGCAAACCCGGCCACATTCGCTCGCGTACCGCCGATCGGTTATGGTTCTGTGTTCAACGATAACGATCCCACTCGTCACCGGGTCGGACGATGGCTGGGTATCGTTTGAAAGTCTCGGCAGTCAGCCACTATCGTCCTGTCTCACCTGGATCCTGTTCCTCGTTCTAGTGGCCCACCGGATCGATCCGCTGCTACGGGTAATCAAGCTGCGAAAGGATTCCACCACCACCGCTACGACCACCACGACCTCCACGACCAGTGCGATCAAGGCAGGAGCTCAGGCAACGCTTCACCCCAGCACGCAGCTAGCAGCGCTTCGTGTGCCGCGCCATCTACCGGAGCGGTGTGTGGATTTGGTGGTGCTCGCCGAACCACCGCCCGGTGAACCGATCCGTGCCGATATCGTGCTCATCCACGGTTTGCACGGTTCGCTCGTCAACACCTGGAAGCAGGGCCTGTGGAACAGCGAAGGGCGGCTGGTGAACTTCGAACGGCCCCCGAAACCACCACTGAGGCCACCGAAGCGGCAGCGTCACTCGCGGGCCAACCTCTTCGCACCGCCGCACGTCTCGAAGCGGCCAAAGTTTGACTCCTCCAGCGAGGATCCGGCGGCGGGTTCCTCGCAGCACCAACCCGAACACGACCCGTTCGATGAGTCGCGGTCCACTTCGTACGAGTTTGCCCACCGGCGCTACACGTACGAATGTGGCGAACCGGACGAGGTACACTTCGCGGACGACGTCGAGTACAGCTTCCCCACGTTCCGGTTGCGCATCGAGGAAGAGGGCCACCAGCGGTCACCGACGGCGATCGACGATAATGGCATTCCGGGGGCGGAATCCACCCCCGCCACCGGAGCGAAACGGAAGCTTCCGAAGCCAGCCAAGGATGCGAACTGGTCGCCCTGTTGGCCGGGCGATTGGCTACCCCTAGACTGTCCCGGTGTGCGCGTGATCGCCATCAACTACACCACCGACCCGTACCTTTGGCGTCCGGTTTGGATCACCAAAAGAAATCGGTAGGTAGCTAGCCCGCTTCCTTTTAGGTGCAATTCTAACCTAACTTTCTGGCGTACCGCAGATCGAGCCTGGTGGATCGCGCCCGGGAGATGAGCGATCTCCTGATCGCCAAAGGCGTCGGACGGGGCCATCCGATCGTTTGGGTTGGCCACTCGAAGGGAGGCATCTTCATCAAGCAGATCCTGGTGGACGCGTGGGAAAGCGGACGTCCGGCGGCCGAACCACTGTGGCGTTCGTCGCGCGGTACGTTCTTCTACTCCGTCCCGCACCGTGGATCACCGCTGGCGGACTTCAATCTGCCGCTCCTGCGCCAATCGGTGGAGCTGCTGGAAATACAGAAAAGTGAGTGTGTTAAATACAGCAAAGTGAGTGGGAACTAACCTTACTGTCGGCTTGCAGATTGTTCAAGTATTCTCGAGCTGCACAGTCGCTTCGTGGCCCTGTACCACAGTGGTCAGCTGAAGATTGATGTGTTTAGCTTCGTCGAGACGGCCATGACGCTGATGTCCGTGCTGTATTTGCGCATCGTCGGGATCGATTCAGCGGGTGAGTCTTGCGCACAGATTCCTGATGGGGGAGCGAAAGATTGTAAGCATCTCCGTGGATTTCGTTGCCCTTTCAGATCCCGGCATCGGCGAGGTGTGCGGGGTGCATCTGGATCATCGGGAGATATGCAAACCCCGCAGCCGAAGCTGCATTCTCTACACCGAGCTGGTCAAAATGATCAACCGCGTGAGCTGAAGCCAAAGAGAAAGACAGAGAGAGAGAGAGAGAGACCCGCGGCCTGCGGGAACCACTTACTGGGAAGCCTTGTGTACATAGGGAGCAGCCGGTAGGACGACACGAGCCGTGCCGAGTCGTTGGAGCACGCTACAAACGTACCCCGCGGAGTGTTAAGCCAGACCAGCCGCAGGCTTGGTTTCCCCTTCGCTCGATAGAAGGAACGCTCGATATTTGTTTTAAAATATGTTTCCACCCTTTTAACCGCGTTTTGTTGCAGCACTTCCGCTGCTGGCATTCTTGTTACCGTAAGTAGCTAGTAGGACATGCTCTAGGGATGGATCGAACTCCGTCAACAAATTGGCACCTCTGAGCTACAAACCGCATATGGCCAAAAGCAAACGAGCGACAATAGTGTGTAGTGTTACGATATGAGATTAGTGCCCTCCCTCCCCCTTCCCTCCGTGTTGTTGTACTCGTTTACGTTTCTGTTTCGTTTATTAGTTTCTTTTTTGTTTGCGTTAATGTTAGCTTTGTTTTTTTTTTTTGCATCACGTGGAAACATAGCTATCTCGCGGATCCGTTCAGCCTGCTAGAGGCAGTGTGACCGCAATACCCTTTAGTCGGTAGGTTTTGAATTTCGCATCCATTGCGTTGCTGTGCCCAGGCACGCGTTTTGTTATACGTACGATAGTGTGGTAGCAAAGCTACCCTTACGGCCCGCCCGGCGACGAGGAAGGAGAAAGGGGCAAACGTAAGCCAGATACTACTTTGTGATAACCGTTTAAGTACTAGTATGAGTGAGAGATAGGCTAGAGTTTACAGTGAGCGTCATTTGCACGCAAGAAAAGCAGGGATCAATTTGCTCACAAATAAATATGGCGATCGATGGACGAGATCAGACACGATCAAGGACCGCAATGGAGTGCGTGAACTTGGTATGGCTTGGTTTATTAAAAAATTGAACTCGAAACATCTCGAAACGGAAAGATGATGGGGAAAGTAACTTCAAATTGAGGTAAGTAGTTTTAATCGTTTCTTCCGTTCTTCCAAACAATAAAAGCTGAATCGTTCCATTCACTAAAGACAGTTAACTCACTCATTCACTCTTCCCCAGTGCGACGAACATCACAATTCCAGACCCCGATCGTTTCACTGTTTTGTTTTCATTCTCTTTTGAACACCCCAAAGAATCGTCAAGCTAATTATCGTATCAAATTTCAATTTGTTTTATTACAAAAATACTTTCACGGTGTAAATCGTTGTGTAATGCTGTTGTAACAATTCCATATAGACTCTGCACAAAACATAAAAAAAAACCGGCAATAAATAGTCTAACTACTTAACAAACGAGAAGGAGCGTGCTGCTGATGGGATTCGTATCATACCCCAAAACAGGCAATTAAATAACTTAGCAAAGGAAAAAACGCATCACCATACTACATCGAGACAAATGCGATGTCGTTGTCAACAATTGGGAAGGACTCCCTGCTGGGATAATCCACCGTACCAAGGCGAGGCGTGGTGATTTGTGGTAACTCTTCGTGCATCTGGCGTTCTTTGGGTTGCATTTAGAGAAACACTCTCATCAGCTGGTCGAACTGTTTGAGCTGAGTGAAAAGTCCCGAAAGTGCGGACGTTGTCGTTGTGCTGGAGCTTTTCTTTGTGCCCTGAAGAAGGTGCTGGTGGTTCTGTTGGTGTGTCGGGGGAGCGTTTGCGGTCCCCTGTGCCGCGTCCGCTCCCGTTTGTCGCATCGCGTCCTGAATCGCACCGACGAGCCGCTGGTACAGGAACGACTGGCGGCACATCGGTTTGCTGAGATTGAGATGGTCCTCGCTGGTGAGATAGAAGTCGCCCGCATCGATGCGGGCCGAACTTTCCGGCACGACGTGGATCGCGAGCTTAAACGAGGTCAGCACGGTCGGGCGACCCTCGCAGAGGGTAATAATTTCCGGCTTGCGCGGTCCAATCGTGTCGATCGAGCGGAGGAACGTTTTGTTTAGGTGCAGCAGTTGGGTGGAATTTTCCTCCAGCTCCTGCACCTCCACCGATGGCCAGACCAGAGCGGATGTGTGTTGCTTCAACTTTGCCACTCCACTGCCCCGGTGAGGGGTGCCGAGGAACATCACGACTCGGGAGTTTTCGGCGATGCGGCGCACCCGCGGATTCGGGCTCTCCAGTGCCTGCACCATGATGCTCTTGATGAGCAGACCGCCCATCGAATGGCCCACCCAGATGACGGGCCGATCCTGACCGACGTCCGACGTGGCTAGCTTCTCCAGGAACTCGGCGGCCCGCTTCTGCAGCTTGCCGTCGTACTTCTCGCACGGGCAGCCGGTCGCGGACCACTGCGAAAGGGAGGAATCGTAGTCGAGACCGAGGACGCGAATGCGCGGGAAATCCTTCGGCAGCCACTCCATCGGCCAGCAGAACGATCGCTGACCGGATTCGAGCGGTTCCTGCAGCCATTGGTCACCCTGGACGCTGTAGGACGCACCGTCGGTCGTGGCGGAACGTTTGCGAGCATCCTCATCGGCCACGAGCGGGACATCCGGGTAGACGACGGTCCAGTCGGAACCGAGCGGTTCCTCCTGCTGCAGTGCTTCAATTAGCTCTTTGGTTTCGGTATCACTGATCGACGGATCTCGCGGCACGGCTGTGGTTGGCTCCTGGAACGTAAGTAGTTCGTCCTTGTACGCCGTAATGCCCTCTGGAAATGGAGAACGAAAGCATCGGATGAGTGCACCGTTGGTATAGTAAAAGAGAATTCAAAACGTAAACAAGCGTCGAGCCGTCGTTTGAGCAGTGAGTTCGTCCAAAATGAAAGTTTGTACGAGTCCTTAGTGAGGGACAGCTGATTAATAGCAATAAGCCGATGACAGCGTGCTGATAACAGCTTAAACAAACTTAAATTTTCAAACTTTCGTATGTACCAGTTTGTCCGAAAAGAAACCAACACAAGCTGCATGACCGAACACGATAACACAAATGAGCAATAATGTGGACCACGAAGGGACGGAATGGAAAGGTGGAAGAGCGTAGCACCCGTTTCGCTAACGCTTACCTTCAACCCGATCCACCGGGCACTCCTCGAAGGAGGACTTTTTGGCGGACCAACTTTGGTACCAGCGGTGACGGGGCGGTGTCGTAGCATGCGTTTGATCCAATCGGTCCATAGTCGAGTGGTTGGTAGCGAAGGACGACGACGACGACGACGACGATGATGATGTGGACACTAAATGAACGTTTTTGTGTTTCTTACCTAGCAGACTAGCAGCCTGTGGCTTGAGATCCTTCTGACGCCACGTGACAAACACTCCACCTGGGGAGAAGAGGATAAATAGAGGTTTAGTAAGGCACTTCTGCTTAGCATATTGAAAGGTTAAAGGAATTTTAATGAGTAATGAATTAGTTTCAAATCCTTTTAAAATTTCAAGCGTATCGAAAACGCTTAAGCAATTTTAGTTTGTTTCACAACCACCATTCAATCAGTGGCGCCCTCTAGTGGTAAATTTAGTGCACATCATTTTGTGAGTTTGATTATTTTCTAACTTCCACTTCCTAATTCGCAACTCACCTAGCAGGCCATGCACGAAAACAACATCCAACGCCGGTTTCGCCTGCTGGCGGCCGCGCGGATGCAGCGGATACACCTTCGGCGCGTACCGGAACCCATTCGGATCGTCCTGATCGAGGTTCTCCAGCGTGAGGTCGGCCGTCACCTGCATGCGCATATCGACATCGCGCTTCCATCGCGCCAGGATCCCAATCCAGCCGCTCGCGTGGAACTCGTACCCCAGACCCGGGCAGGCGGAAAGATTCGCCACCAGCCGGCTGATCAACAGCTTCATGTCGATATCGCCCCGGAACAGTTTCTCCGCCTCGAGCAACATCAGCAGCCCACCGGCGTCGACAATTCGGCGACAGTGCTGCGTACCCTCGGCTCCAACCAACCCGGTCAGATGCACCAAGGCACTAAGGGATTGCTTCAGCTGATCGTACTCGAATCGCGCAGGCGACATTTGGTACGTGACTTCATCGCCGTCTGGTTCGCGGATGTGGCCGGAGCTGCCGAACGTTTGCTCGAGCGCGTACGCGGCACACCGGTGCGGGGCAAGTAGCTCCAGCAGTGATTTCATATCGACCAGTACCTCGCGCATCTGCCGTTCGACACCGTAATGGCGCGGAGGTAGAAACCACCGCGTGTCGCAGTTGGAGCGCGCCAGGGAAATCGCTGTCCGGTAGTCGCATAGCTGGGCGAGATGTCGAAAATCCCAATCTAAAGAGAAGTTTACAAACAAAAACAAAACATTTATTAGCATCGATAATCGCCTCGGGTGGTGCATCTCCTTCCCATACCTTTCAAATGATCGATCTGTGCCAGCTGGTGGATAGCCTTTAGTCGCTCGGCCTGATCGCCCTGCTGGGCGATCCGGAGCAGCCGCCAGGCGACGGAATGTTTCAACGCCTTCCACCACTTCTCGAACGGCTGGACGATAATGTTCAGCAGGCGGTGCTGATTTTCCGCGTCCAGTGCCCGCTCCCGCAGCGACTGCCGGTAGATGTGATGCTTGATGTAGATGTAGTCCGGGCGCTTGCGGTCAAAGTCTAGCACACGTGTGTCGACCAACGAGGAAAGGGCTGCGTACGTTCGGTATGCTTCATAGCTTAAAACTCCCAACCTATGGGGACGACGGAAATAGAACGGACACGTTACTCAACCGGACGAGACTAGTGACGATGAGAGGGAAGAGGGAGGGAAAGCGGGCGTTTTGATCGTCAACAACAACATGCAGCGAGTGCGCGCGAACTTGAGCAAGCATGCCTCTGCTGAATAACAAACTCTTCTACGCAGTTTCATACATTCCGAGTCGCGCGCACACTGCTGACGGCGCCTGCTCAAGGCCACGTTTTCGGTGGTGGCGTGATGTTGTCGTCTGCAACCCCATTGGGGGGTGTGTCTTACCACACCGTCCGAGATACTTACAGCGATGCTACACCACATCCGGAAAACAATTTCGCACACTTTTTGTACTCGATTTGCATGGTTCTTTTCATCTGCCGAAAAGTTCTAGCGGATTTTCGCTTTCCTCACCCGCGCACTTTCACTCTCAGTGTGATTTTTATGTTTTTTTTTTCTCCTTGTTTTGACTCACGAAATACCGCACCACTCGATGGCACAACCAGGGAACAATTTTGCGACACGATTTTTTTTATTTTGCAGCACTGTTCACGATTTAAACTTTATTGTTTTGCCTCCTGCACACAGCACAAAGAACTGAAACTTTGGTTTCGCCTACTGCTCCGCTCGGCCGTAGCCTATGAGTTGTCTGGTTGCTGCTGTGACACGATCCCGCCGAGTGCTTAATCGAACTAAATTAAGCAATCTCAGCAACCCGCTCCTGCTGCCCTTTCGTTCCGACTGATAACTGTTTCCACCTGCTTCGATATGCACTATTTCACACAAAACAAGCAGCTCAAATTGTTCACTGTCCCTTTTATCACTTGCTTGCCGTAAATGGTCCTTTTCTCGTGTCGCGCGCTTCGATAAAGTTCGTTCACTTTTAGCTTGGGCACGTCCTCACACTCGGTTGGTGAAGGTGCCTGGCACTTGGCTTTACAATTCTGGTTGGTACGATCGCTGGTGGGGGTGAGTCGATGACTAAATTTCTAATGCCACCGTCGGTCCTACTTAACCGTTTTTCGCGACGTCGTCAACAACATTCGATACCAAGGTAAATAGTCAACAGCATAGTTCGTCACCCCACAATAACAACAGAATCACGCCATAGGAAACATGGCACGCATACACACCAGAATGGGGAACGTATCCGGCCACCAATACTAACCAACTAACGCGTAAACAGGTTGCAGGCGCATAAACACACACCCACTTGCATACACACAGCGAACGAACTACGTCAATAGAACCAATCTGTTTTGGGCAGCAAGCAAATACTGAATCAAAGCTTAGGGGGCTGGTCGGGAAAAACAATTCCTAATGCCATCGTATTTTCAGCGCCACCTTGTTTTTCTTCAATGCACGAATTCTTAAGAAAATTCTTTGGAAAAAACAACACACACACAGCTGTTGTTTCACTCTTTCGGAGAAAACATGTTGACATGCAGAACATGATCAAAACAAAATCCACGTCAGTACGACCCAGTGAGCAATTTTTGTTGGAGTTGTTTAATAGGGCATTAGTAAAGCGTGTTGATTTGTTGATTGCACATTTTGAAACCAAGAGAGCATTTTTCTCAAGAAAAACTTTTTTAACATAGAAAGTACAATGAAAATTTGTTCAGGTATGGTTATCGATGTTATCTGTATGGCTGGAGCTAACCAATGTTCTGGTGCATGAATTTGGTGCAATCAATTGATTTTCAATTGATTTGAGATAATACTTAAGTATGCTCCTTTGGTATAGCAGTATGTATGCGATAAATCCGTCACACGTCGGTCGGACTATTTCAGTCAGAGATTTTACTGTGCCCAATCCTTACATGCAGCTTAAAATAACATGGAAGATCCGATCTAAATCCTACGTCATCCTACTTGCTAGACCAATCCTTTGGAACCTAGCCAATCTGATGTGCTTTGCGATAGTGCAGCCACCGTTCATAATAATCGAGTTTAATGCCACTGCTTTATCGTCCTTTCAAATATACGAAACGCCAATTCCTCGAGCGAAATAAGTGAATGTTTCCAGTCACATGCATTCACACACATAACAAATAGAAAGATTTAGAACATTCACAAAATAATAGCATTGCATTTGGTAAGGAGGTGAAGAGACAATTTGACAACGTTCCATGTTTCGCTCCCGACAATGTAGATGTGTAAAGCCCGCTTTAGGCGTTGCTACTGACAATCACAACATTTGACAGCAGCCGGTACCGCTGATGCATCGCCTGTGCAAATCACTGTAGAAGCCGGAAAAAATCAAGAAATCTTGCCGATAGATTTTCCCATCTGTTGCGTGTTTAGATTGAAGCTTAATATTAAAACTTTTTGCAATAACTGTAGTTAGTGGTTGGTGGAGAAATTGTTCTGCAACCAAAAGCGAACTGAATCAAAATATTCAAGAAATAGAAGATCTCAATTCTGCGCAATTCCAACGCTCGCTCGCTCTCTCTCTCCACCTCACACCAAGAACAAAGAAAGCCGGAGGAAAGTTTGTCGGGTTTCTGTTAGGTAATTGCATTTAATTAAATTAGTTTCAAAAAATCCCGGTCCTACGCCGGTTCGAAAACGCCAGTCGGTTGAATATTCCCGTAGAAGCGTCCCCAAACAGCAGTAAACAAAATGAACGTCTGGCTGCCATTGGAGTCGAACCCGGAGGTAAGTTGGCGTTGAAACACGTTCGTTTGTAAAGTGCTTTTTATGAAAGCATATTTTTTATCCTCGCATAGGTTCTGTCAAACTACATGGGCAAGTTGGGTGTTTCACCCCTCTGGAACATCGTCGACATCTACGGAATGGACGATGAGCTGCTGGACATGGTTCCGAAGCCGGTCAAGTCGTTGATTTTCCTATTCCCCTGTTCAAAAGCGGTAATGATATTGGCGTCGGTGTGCATACAGCGTATGGGTGTGATAAAAATCCATCCTTTCCTCAACAGCACGAAGAATTTCGCGCCAAGGAAGACGAGGAGCTGAAGGGCAAAAGCATCGAGCATCCGAAAAGCCTCTTCTTCACGCGCCAGTTCGTTCACAATGCCTGCGGTACGATCGCGCTCATCCATGCCGTGTTGAACAATCCTGAGATCGAGATCGAAAAGGGAAGCGTTCTGCAGAAGTATCTCGAAGATGCCAAAGACCTGTCGCCGGACGCACGCGGCGAACTGCTGAACAAAAACGCGGAGTTTAAGGCAACGCATGAAGAAAACGCCCAACAGGGTCAAACCGCCACACCCAACATTGACGACGCGGTGTACCATCACTTCATCGCGTTCGTGCACGTCGACGGTACACTGTACGAGTTGGACGGGCGCAAGAACTTCCCGATCGCGCACGGACCCACCACACCGGACACGCTGCTAAAGGACTCGATAAAGGTGTGCAAAAAGTTCATTGAACTCGATCCCTCCGAAGTGCGCTTCACACTGCTCGGGCTCGTACCGACGCAGTAAGGTTCGATCGGAGAAAGAAAACTGGAACCGATTTTATAGCATTTGCTTTTTAAAAAAACGCTTCAAGCGCACCGCTTGCGCGCTGAGAACAGACCAATCTCCAGCCGCTTTCATTTTCACACCGGCCCAACTGCTGTTCCTTTCAAAACAAACAAAAACTAGCAATAAATTCGCATAATATTCGCTTCTATGTGCGCGCCGTGTGTCATTGTCGCAACTGCAAGAAGCAAAAATCGATGCCGTTACTCGGTGCGCCGTCTGTGTTTTATTTTACTACGGGAAGTTTGTTCGAACGAAATATTCGGCAATAGCCATCACCACGGAATTCGGATTCCCGCTCGGAAGACTCGGCATTACGGAGGCGTCCGCGACGAAAAGGTTCCGCACACCATGCACACTGAGATCGCTCGAGGACACAACCGAATCGTTGGACGTTTTTCCCATCCGGCATGTACCGACCGGATGGTAGATGGTGTGGGTCACCGAACGCACGTAACACTCCCAGTACGCATCGCTATCGAACGGATGCACCGTACAGCCCGGAAACGGGCGAGGATTAAACTCCAGCCCAATATCGACCGCTGCCCTTTGTTGCGTAAGTTTCTGCAGAATGCGAATACCCTGCACGAGAACGCGCACATCGTCCGGGGAAGTTAAATACTTAGGATCTATCACAGGTGCCTCGTTCAAGTCCGCACTGCGAAGCGTTACTTCCCCGACGCTCTTCGGGTGAAGCAGTATGGGCAAAACGGTGACCGCACGCTGCCCCGAGTGTGTCATCAACGGCCGATAGTATGCTTCCCACACGTCGTCCCTTATGTGGACGATTTTTCGCAGATGAACACCACCATCCGAGGTGAGACCGGCCGGAAGTACCATGAACTGCAGATCGCTTGTAAAATTGCTGCTCCTCCCGAGCGATACGAAACCGACCGCTTCGCAACCCCCGAACGAAAGGGACGATTCGTGGTGATGATTTTGTGTAAAGTAATTGATCAAATTTGTAGGATGAACTAGATCAAACGGATGCAACGCAAGAGGGCGTTCGATCAGAAGCAATTCCGAGCCCGTGCCTACGTGATCTTGTAAGTTCTTACCAACCTGGGGTAGGTCGAGAACGGGCTTGATGTGAAGCGCGCTCAACTCCGACGCCGGTCCAATGCCGCTGTGAAGCAAAAGCTTTGCCGAACCAACCGTCCCGGCGGTTAGGATGATGCCCTTGCGAGCGTTTACATGTGCGTGTCGTGCGTTTCCTTTTGTAAATACAACACCCTTAGCGATACCTTGCTCAATGATTATCCTCTCCACCAAACTGTTCGTCACCCGGTCGTGTCCGGTTCGTCGCATCTCTTCGTATCGGTGAGCCGTCGTCCATCTTCTACCACGGCGCGTTGTACGCATTGGCTGGAAAAACTCGTCCTCACCAAAGCCAAGACTTTTCGCGGCGTTTATAAATGCTGCCCCTAGCGCAGTGGAATAACCACGCTCTAAAGTGGACCAAATATTTTGATCAAAAAAATCCATAAAACGATCCAGCTCGTCCGAACCAGGCTCGAACCACTCGAAAAAGTCTTTCCGATCGGCTTTATAATGTATCATGTTGTTCAGCATGTGTGTGCCTCCGACCACTTTACCTGTGAAGCAATCGAAAACGGTAAAATCGTGCTCGTGAAACGTAGGGAGTGGAGGGTCTTACCCATCGGCCATCGGCTACGGTTTTCATTCATTGCCCAACAGGCTGCTTCCTGCGGTTCCGTCACGTACTGCCAATCATAGCGGGTGCCCTGTACCAAAGGCAGAAATAAAGGCACATCCATCAAGAAGCTTCGTTCGGATCCCGCTTCCAGAATGAGAACACTCTCGGACGGAATACGGGACGCGATCCATGACCCGGCCGTGCCGCTACCAACGATGATATAATCGTACTCCGCACCCAGCGGCAACACATCGCGATTGTTCGTGTAGGATGCGAAGAAACATAGATTAAATAAACACGATGCTATGAAAACGCCGACGGTGAAGAAACCCACGGTACAGTAGAAATTAAGTAAAACGAAAAGCCCGTACATCATACAACGCACGAAACGAAATTGGGTAAAATACCCAAAAAAAGCAACAGTTCGATTTGTTTACATAACAAACCTTTCGTTGCGGTTCGATTTGACAGATGCGGAATGGTTTTTTTAAATGACCGTTGGGTTGGCGTGTCAAAAATGTACCGAAAGAAAATTATTGTTTGAAAATTGTTTATTTTTAAACGTACCTTTTCCGTGACAATTATAAAAAATTGTATGCATTTTCCAGTTTTTGCTGCAATGCGGTTACCTGAAATGTATTTAAATCGAATATAAATAACATCGCTATGTTTTATAATTTACAGTTGTAGTCCAGGGGTCGGCAACAATTCGAAGAAAGTGACACTTGGCGTATGGTAAAAAAAAAGAAGTGTAGAAGCCGGGCCGGCTGGGTGGGTACCGTCATCTTCGTTTGCTCGTTCGAGCCAGGCACCGTTGATTATTGTTGTGAAATTATCGTTTTCCGTCGGACGTGGGGTGCGCGCTCTGCGGGTGTACATTGTTAGCTTAAGCTTTTTAGATAGTGCAGTGAATTTAAATAAATCTTCGCTCCCCGCTTTCTCGGTGGTGAAGAAGCACCATGGGACAGCACGTATCCCGTACAGATTTCGAATGGACGTACACGGAGGAACCGCACGCGAGCCGGCGAAAAATGATTCTGGAAAAGTACCCGCAGATTAAGAAGCTGTTCGGGTACGATCCCCAGTTCAAGTGGGTGGCAAGCGCAATGGTCCTAACGCAGCTGGCGATGCTGTTCGTGGTGCGGGACCAATCGTGGAAGATGGTGCTGCTGCTCGCCTACTGCTTCGGTGGCGTGATCAACCACTCGCTGATGCTGGCGTGCCATGAAATCGCACACAACCTCGCGTTCGGGCACGCACGCCCCATGGCGAACCGCTTGTTTGGCTTCTTCTGCAATCTGCCGATCGGGTTGCCGATGTCGGTGTCGTTCAAGAAGTACCACCTGGAGCACCACCGGTACCAGGGCGACGAGGTGATCGACACGGACCTGCCAACGTACATCGAGGCGAAGCTGTTCTGCACCACGGTCGGAAAGTTTTTTTGGGTCTGTCTACAGCCCATGTTCTACATCTTCCGGCCGCTGATTGTGAATCCGAAGCCACCGCAGAAGCTGGAGCTGGTGAACGGCGTCATCCAGCTGGTGTTTAATACGATCGTGGTGCAGTACTTCGGGTGGAAGGTGATGGTGTATCTGATCGTCGGTTCGCTGCTGGCAATGGGACTCCATCCCGTCGCCGGACATTTCATCTCCGAGCACTACATGTTCGCGAAGGGATTCGAAACGTACTCCTACTACGGGCCGCTCAATTGGATCACGTTCAACGTGGGCTACCACAACGAGCATCACGACTTCCCGGCCGTGCCCGGCCGGTTGCTGCCGGAAGTGAAACGAATTGCGCCCGAATTCTACGACACCATCCCGCAGCACACGTCCTGGACGCGTGTGCTGTACGATTTCATCACCGATCCGTCCATCGGACCGTACGCTCGTATCAAGCGTAAAGCGCGCGGACTGGATTCGTAAGCCCCCGGACGAAAAAAAAAAACAGACAAACCCAGGTGAGTATCCGGTAAGGTCCGGTGATGCATCCATTCACTCATTCCCACGCGCAGGTGGCTTCGCCGCTATCTTAGGGGTCATTTGCCACCTGTGCGCGCCAGGCTAAACCGTGATTGATTGCTACAATCTGTTTGACTGGCACCAAATTATCTGCTGTTATCGGGGGAAATGAGTCTGGCCGATGACACATGAAAGGTCTCCGGCCGAGTGGCTGTTCGAGACTTAGTGATGGCCATCGTGATTAGCTCCAATAAATGTAAGTTGGCTTCGCGATAGCGACGCGTACCGGAACGAATAGATAACGTGCGCAACCAGCTGGCTCAGCAGCTGCAACAGCAGCACCAGCAGCATGTTATCATCGTCCAAAAGTCAGGGGAAAACAAAAGATAGACCTCACCAAAAAAAGGGGGTTGAATTGATTGTGTCCGTGAATTCTTGTGTAAACAATCCCGGCTCGTGGTTCAAACGTTATGCTTTCTCGTGACGATCGGAATCGTTCGGCGTTTTGGGTTTGGACCCTCGATCCACGTATCGACTGACTGCGGTTGGCGCATACTAATTGATTTTATTGCTTTCGAACGCCTTCCGAACGGCCTACGTGTTGTTTTGTGTGCGTGAGTGTGAGTGTGTGTGTGTCCGTATATGTTTTCGTTAGGGGACAAATTTCAGCTTATGAACTTGCGAGCCCGCTAAGCGTCTAGACGTTTTTCTTTAATGTGATGTTCAATCTTACGCCCGAATTGCGGTTGAAAATATTTTTCCCCCTCACTCTTCCGTGCAGTTGTCCACCGTGACTCATGCACAGCCGCGTGACCATGTTGTCGCACATTGCCAGCTGTAGCCGTGCTTCACTATTGGAATACTGCTCGAGTGCTCTACGGGTACGGGCGGGCACACGTCAGGGTTAATTATTGAACCAACGAAGGGGATGACGAGGGAAAGGTATGGCGCATTCAATGGTAATGGTTATCGTTAAAGTAAACATGCAACTGTGTTATCTTTTTTAAATATGCGTCAGCGAATTGGCGTTTTTACACGGAAAGATATACACGACCCGATGCCTACTGAGCTAGCTCGGTTGGTTTTGATCCTAAAGAGCATAATTTTGACCTTTTTGAGCCGATACTGTGCACTGCCTATTTAATAGCGATCCGAAAGGGTTGATAAATCGAATGTAATAAACACCACCTTCTTGCTCTAAGCTCTGCATTAATCCTTTAATCGTTTAAACCATTGATTAAATGAAGCTTATTGTCCGTTTGAATTTGTTATACTGTCCATTGTGGGGTTTTGGACTACTACGATCGAAAAAAAAACTTTCAATTGGCTCATTGGTATACGTTTTTAAAAAAAAATATTTTTTTCAAACGTGAAATATAAATATATTGTACTAAATTTAACTTCTATAATATGAAACTAATTTTTGTTTCCCTTTGCTTCCAGGTCTCAGGAGTTCAAACATTTTTTCGATCGATGCGAGGTGACGATATATAGACAATTAATTCTCTATTAAAGATCTACCGCGTCTGCCATGGGCAGCAAACCCAGGCAATGGCAGAAAACCGGCAAAAGCATTAGCGTAAAACGAACAGACTTTTTTTGCTTATAAGCATTGAATCAATGTTGACTAATGATATCGAGTAACGAATGGCGGTGGAGAGTGAAAATATGTGTCGCGATAAATGAATTAACCCTATAGCACATATACACACCACAGTAGCAGCAGCAGCAGCCAGCATGCACAATGCAAATACTGTAAAGAAAGGGCCACATCAGCAGGGGACAGTGTGTGAAACCCAACAGTCATAGAAGTATTAGGAGATGCACCGTGAGTGAGCATGATTTTTGCCAACCTTGCTAAAAAAGTTTATGTTTCCTCTTTACCAATTGCCTGTCCATAATATTTTTGTAACCGAAACAATATCAAATAGTAGCAATAGGTATTGCAAATATTTAAATATTGTAGCTTACATTCGTCCTTACCCAACCATGATGGGTAAAGCGAAGGACAGCAAGTACAGGGAAAAAACTTGTTAACAGAAGATTGAGTTTCAAAAATCCAACACAGAAAGAGCCTTCTTTTATATAATGTGCTTCGCAAATACCGTTTGCGCCATGTGTGTGTGTGTGTGATTATGTGTAAAACGCTCCCCAGTGCCGCGAAACGCACCTTACTTAGGATTCGATGGAATTTTAAACCGTGTGTAATGACGCTGTACGATGTTGCTTAAGAATCGACGGTTACATTTATTGTGCTGTATTGTGTCAATAAAACGATTATAACAAAAATAAACACGATGATCGAATCTGAAGTGGGACACGTACGTTGCAAGAGCAGTAATGCCTCAAGCTGTTATCGTTTTGAAAAAGCAGGGAACTTTTCTATTTAAAATTCTCAATCAAATTCGGTTTTTATCACACTCATCTCATAAACGTCATAACACAATTGTTTTTTTTTTATTTCAATCCTACTGTGTATAGTTACCCTAGCTTAATATCTTAATCTAAATGTAGTTTATCCCAGTGAAATCTTTGGGGGAACGGAAATTAAATCACGGGTAATGGGAGAAAGAAAGAGAGTAGCTTAATCATACGTTTTCTCCTGTATCCAGCATCAACGGATGTGCTGTCCTCACGTGGCGAAGTAGGTTTCGTTTCAAATTGTAAGCCCTATGACACACGTCGCAGGCATGCAGTGCCGTGTTTTCGTGAATTTTCATGTGTTGCTCCATCAGGTCCCTTTTGTAGGCGGAAAAGATAGCACCAAAAAGGAGAGAATTATTAGCATCAAATAATGTCTAATGTTTTACCAAGTCCCTTACCCAGTGACAAACTCCCGGTCGCAAACGAGACACTGGTGCTTGCGCTGCTTCGGCATGTGCACGCGCTGCTCGTGAATGGCAAGGTACGATTTCCGGTGGAACTTGCGATCGCACAGTCCGCACGTGAACTGTCCCTCGAAGTGTATCGTACGGTGCTGCTTCAGACCCTGCATCGAGGTGAACGAAGTG
The DNA here is from genome assembly GCA_000473445.2 of Anopheles farauti. Lineage (NCBI taxonomy): Eukaryota > Metazoa > Arthropoda > Insecta > Diptera > Culicidae > Anopheles > Anopheles farauti. The sequence continues at coordinate 7,391,079 of KI915045.1, forward strand.
TCGCACTGTTCGCACTGGTAGACTCGTTCGCCCGTGTGAATGTTCATGTGGGTGTACAGATTCGAACGGTGAACGAACGTCTTTTCGCAGTACGGACACTGCTGCACGCGAATGTTTTTGTGCATCCGACGGTGCTCGGCCATGTTGTTCAGGTATTTGCAGCATATACCGCAGTAGCGGCGCTTTCGTCGGTGGTGCTTAGGCGTCTCTTCTGCATCTGCGATGAGATCGTCGTCCTCCAGGGATAGGACATCTCCGTCGGGAAACTCTTTCGGTCCGGCACTTTTCACCGTAACGGGATCTACTTTGAGCTCTATTATTCTTTCTTTACTAAACTGCTTCATTTCCGTGGAGAGCGCAACCTGTTGAACTTTATTTTTAACTCCCTAAACTAGCACTATCCAAACTAAACCGTCCAGAAGAAACTTATTTGTAAACAAACCTGTTCGTCAACCCGTGCTGACAGCTTCCATATATCTTATGTATGTGTAAACCTTGGGTTTAAAATTATCTTTTCAAACCGGCGGCTATAGTTTTCAGGTTTTTTATTTCCTTTCATTGCATTTACTTTTGGCACACGAACTCCTGCAATGAAATTTATAACTTAACAACACAAAACAACGTAAAATGTAACGCATTTTTTAAAACTTTTCACTCAATCGATAGCACCGCTTGATTCATCTCCACTTCAACCGTCTCCAGTTGGTCCTGCTTTTTCCTGTGCGTGGAATGGGTTTTTTGGTGCGTCTTCAGATTGTCCTTCCGGTTGAAGGCCTTGCCACAGATGTCGCAACAGTGTGGCTTCTCGTCCATGTGCACTAGCAGATGTTTTGTTAGCCGAGTTCTGTCGAAAGAAGGAACATCAGTTTACTGGCTACTATCGAATGGAAAAAGTTAAAAGCGCCTACTTCGTTAAAAACTTCAAGTCACACGTTGGACACTTTTCCTTCGGTTCCTCGGAATGAATCAGCTTGTGGCGTGCTAGCGACGCACGGTACTTGAACGATTTGCCACAAACGGCACACAGGTGCGTCCGTTCGGTGGCATGTGTTTCCCGATGCTTGTTCCGTCCCGTTGTACTAGGAAACTGTTTATCACAGAGGTCACACTTGTACAGTTTCTCGCGCGTGTGCAAGTTGACGTGGTTCTTCAGGTTGGAACTGTTGACGAAAATCTTCGGACAGTGTGGACACTGGTACGGCCGTTCGTTGTTGTGCCAGCGCATATGCGCTGCCATGTCCGTGCGGGACATGCCGCAAATGGTGCAGATTTTTGGGAGCGCTCGGTGTTTCAAGCCGGATCGTGACGGCTCGCGATCGGATTGATTCGTTGGGATTCGTTTGGTGTATTTGGCACGTTCCACACTATCTTTGGGTCTTTTTGGACGGCCCCGCTTGCCTTTTGGTGTCACATTCTTCTGCAATGACTTTGCGCTGTTCGGCTTCGCAGTACAAATGCTCTCAATCCCAGTCTCATAAACACTCGAGCTTTCCGCTTCCGGAAATAGTTGTGTCAGCTCCTCCTCGTGCAAACCATCATCAAACTGTTGGGTTTCAACACTTTTCGTTCCATCCTTTAACCGAGTGACATCCTCAATGGTATCAAACGCGTACGGTACCTCCGTTGTGATCACTTCTTCGAATTTTATTTTCAGCACCTGCAGCTCTCGATCGTGTTGCTGACATTGCTCACAATATACATGCCAATCTTCTAACCGCTTCAGGCAAACGGTGCAGATGAGTGGATCTAACGTTAGCGTATCTACCTGCAACGCACAAAGAAACGTACGGTGATGGAATCAGCTTTTCTATGGAAAACCGTCTCCTGAATATCTTACATTAATAGCTAAATACTGTTGAATGAGATCATCTAAAGCAACGGATACTGATCCATCTGAGGCATAAAACCGATGGACGGTTATGCTGCTTAGCGACGAATTTGTATCCCCACACAATCGACAGTTTCGGTCCATCTGGGAAGAGCTGCTCTGTATTGTTGCAATCAAGCACCACTTACTGCAATAGAATTAAGATTAATGAATTGTTTTGATTTTTTTTCTACCACCAGCAGCTTGTATGTTTACAAGCAAACTGGTTTGACAATAGAATGCCATCGAATGTGTCAGTTCCACAAGGTTTATATAGAAGAAAAGCAAACAAAATCTGAACACCTGAATTGACATTTCAATTTAGATCTAATTCGTACAATTTGTCAAACTCACATCAAGCGCTTGGTTTTGTTGATATGCACAACACAAACAAACAAAAACGGTAGACATCATAGGCCGCGTAGGATTTTATCGACCACGAAAACCGAAAGGATCGGAAGTATGAATCCTTCGCAAAAGATCGCCCTCTCCGGCTTGGAGGAGGTGAACGTGCCGGGTCCCCAGCATCTGAAGTCAGCGTAAGTAGCACATGCCACGAATCATAGCTCCATTCATAAACTCTTGCGTTCTTACCGCGCTCCCGACAGTCTGTCTGAGTGTGAGGACCCACTGAAGGCGATCGAATCGTTCCAGGTGGATAACAGCATTTTGCTGCCATCGTTGCGACCGATGCTACCACTGCTCGATCTGCACGGCGTTCGGCGGCTCGACTTTCACACATCGGTACTGGAGGAACTGCGGGACAAGCTGATCGCACACATTAACGAGGTTGGTGCAAAGGAGGGCCGGCAGCGGGACGCGAAACTGAAGCAGCTACTGGAGAAAAGCTTTCCCGTCGTACGTATCAAAGCGTTGCGGCCGGTGGTGATGTGCATTTTGCGCAACACGCCCCACATCGAGGATAAGTATCTGCGCATACTGGTGCGAGACCGCGAGCTATACCAGGACACCGATACAGAGGTGAAGCGACAGATCTGGCGCGACAATCAATCACTGTTTGGGGACGAAGTTTCGCCGCTGCTGTCGCAGTACATCCGCGAAAAGGAGCACATACTGTTCGATCATTTGAATTTGAACAATTTGTTCTTCACGCCCACACCGAAGGTACGGCGGCAGGGTGAGGTCGTCCAGAAGCTGGCCCACATGATCGGCAACAGCGTGAAGCTGTACGATATGGTATTGCAGTTCCTGCGGACGTTGTTTCTCCGCACGCGCAACGTTCACTACTGTACGCTGCGGGCGGAGCTGCTGATGGCGCTGCATGATCTGGAGGTGCAGGACATCATTTCGGTCGATCCGTGCCACAAGTTTACCTGGTGTTTGGATGCGTGCATTCGCGAGAAGAATGTGGACATCAAGCGGTCGCGCGAGCTGCAGGGTTTCCTGGACAATATCAAGCGCGGCCAGGAGCAGGTGCTGGGCGATCTATCCATGACGCTGTGCGATCCGTACGCGATTAACTTTCTCGCCACGTCCGCCATCAAGATACTGCAGCATCTCATCAACAACGAGGGTTTGTCGCGTGAGAACACGATCCTGATACTGCTGCTGCGTATGCTCGCGCTCGGCCTGTCCGCCTGGGTCATGATCGACTCGCAGGACTTTAAGGAACCGAAGCTGGACAGTCAGGTGGTGACGAAGTTTCTGCCCGCACTGATGTCGCTCATGGTGGACGATCAGGTGCGCCATCTGCACGCGAAACTACCGCCGGACGAGCGCGAAAGTGCAATCACGACAATCGAACACTCCGGCCCGGCACCGGACGCGGTCGAAGCGTACATCCAGGAGAATGCGGTCGCCTCGATACTGGCGATGTACTACACGCTACACACGGCCCGCCAGAAGGACCGGGTCGGGATTCTGCGCGTACTCGCGATACTGGCCTCCTGCAAAGACGACCGTGCGTACGAGGATCCTTTCCTCCACTCGCTGATCGCACTTATCATACCGATGTCGGACGAGTTTGCCAACGAGGACTTCTGTACCGGGCTGTTCGATGAGTTTCTGTTCGCCGGACTGACACGCGACAACGTAACGCGCCACATGCTCAAGCTGCTGTGGTACATCCACCAGAAGTTACCGCAGGCACGGCTGATGACGCTCATGAAGGCGCTGCAACCGACCGTACAGCATCAGGAGAGTGTGCACAAGCTGTACGAGAATCTGCAGAAGCGTGTCGGTGCGCTGGTGGCCCAGGAACCGCAACCCGAACCGATGGAAACAGACTTCGATTCACCGCTCAAGAGCGTCCCAACGCCCGGGCCACATTATGTGAGCTAAGCGAGTAGATTGTACGAAAAGTATTGAATTGAATGTGCTAGAATGTAAGAGAACACAAAAAGTACCATACGAGTAGCTTGCTTTGATCCATTTACGACTTGCTTCGATCCATTCAGAGAAGTTTTATTTCCGTTTTTTTGTTTCGTGCTTGATATTGTTTTACCTCCTTCTGCGGTACATTGTATAAACGAATGCAGGTAGTAAAGTTATCTCTCGTTCAACAAAAAACGCCGTCGTTCTGTGAACATTGTTTTCTTCTTTTACAATCACTTGTACACGGAACTAACATATTGAACAACAACAAATACAACACATAACTATCCGTTTTTCTTTTGCTAGCGAATATCATTGCTGCCTGTGGCCAGTTTACGTGCGCTGCGAATATTGCGTTAAAGGGATGAAAAAATACCGAATTTTAGGAGCGTTTAAAAACACTAACAGGCAAATAAATGTGTAAAATCTTTCTGATAATCGGAGGGGTCGTTTGACACCTTGAGGGTTGGGTTTGGGATTTTTAAAACTGAACCAAATTTAGCACAATTTGCATACCCTAAAAGCATATTAGTTTGTTAAAAAACACTTTTTAGGGGAAGTATAATTTTGTGGGCCATAATTACTAAAACATATTCGCTTGAAAAATTCCACATTTTTTATTACGAAATTAATCGAACTTTATAGTCGATCGAAGATATGACCCTCTGACATCTGGGCCGTCAGTGTTAGTATCTGGTCAATTAGTACACGGTACACGGGAATAAATAGAAGAATACATAATACGCGAGCTAAATAAACTAATTAAAAACCGACGGGTCATTTGAACTTCACTTCACGAACGCCCATGGAAATGAAACGGGTAGCATAAAACAGATAAAATACAGCAGCGATTTATTGTTTTGCTTTCGGTTTTCACCGATAGTTACAGACTAACCTAGAATGCACCATAACCTAATACGAAAACGGCGATGAATGTATCCTTCCTCCAACTGCCTGGCTAAACTCTTGCACTTGACGTGCGATTGTGGGATGGTGTGGCTCACTTCTTGCACTCCCGCATGATCGTTTCATCATTGTTAATCATCGTTGTTTTTTTTTGGAACCTTGCCATGGTTTAGTCGATTCCAACCGGAAACCAAATCAGACACATTCAACACAATGGTTCGTCGTAAAGCTGAGGTATACGAAATTATAGTAATAATACACGCGGTACTGTTTAGGTATTATTTAGCTTGTTAGTCTTAGTAACGTAAACGCAACTATCACATGGTCGCTATCGATAAAAGCGAAGAAATATTATCGCTCCAGAAACCAAACGAGCGAAACGCTTTCTGCAAAGCTTCCTGCTTACAAATACCACCCTCTATCGTTCAGTCAAAACAGTTAACTGTTTGCGGAATTAATATCACGCCACTACCAATCGATAAACTACCGGAAAGGTTCCAGAAACCAACGCGACGAAACAACGACGAACCACAGGCCCGCATTTGGAGGTGGTAGGAAAAAAATGGAGGAGGAACGTAGCTCGTACTGATAGGAAACTAAAACGACAGGCCTTACATGGTAAAATAACGTTCGCGTACGTGTAATCTTACTCGTTAATTTGGTTCTTGGTTTTTTTTTCAAACAATACCCGCCCGCAAAGCCCCGCGGCAGTGCTTCATGCCGCAACACGGAGTGTGATAGTATTTTGTTTTCTTTTTTTACGTAACACATGATCTAAGGTCGTCACCTACTCCTCCTCCTTCGACATTCTCTCAATTTCTTTTCGCTCGCGCTATAATAGTGTATAATATCATACTACATTTAAATGTTGAGTGGCAGCTCGGCGTGTGGAGAAGTCGCGACGGACGAGGAGCCATACACTTGTATGGGGAGGAGACGAGGAGACAGGAGGAGCAGAAAGGAGGCGATTGTGATGGGAACACGACTGGCTCACAGGATCCGGCAGCAGCCCTTCTTGTCCCGGTTCGGCAGCGGAACCGTGCTGTGGCTCTGTTTCTTTCGGTTCGAAATGTCCCGAATCAGATCGTAAAAGATCTGTGGGGCCAGAAGGGTGGAAGCGGGAGGGAGTGAGTTGGGGCGGGTTTTGTGAAAAGAAACAAAATAAGAAAAACCAACCGGCATGTATCATAAATATCGCATTGAAATGAAAAAGAAAAACAAACATACCGAAACATTGTGGGGGTGCACAAAACAAAACATTTAAAAACAATATTACATTCTAACACGAAAGCACGGGGGGTAAGGTTTGCTGTTTCGGTTGTTCTCGATAGAGGCAACACTCCGCGCCTAAGCTTTGTTTACAGGCAGGTGAGAAGTAGTAGTAGTAGTAGTAGTAGTAAATCCGTCCCTGATATTCGTTTATTAATAATATTGTTATTATCGTTAATTTATTATAACAACACAAACTGAGTACTTCTTTCCGACCGACGGCGTGATGAACCATTGCGTACGATGCTTTATAGGCTACTAATACCAAACTTTGCCATTGATGCTCCCACCGGGATTGATGCTCCATTTTCTTGCCACCCAGTGAAGCGAAAAAAAAGCGCAGCTCCGCGCACACAAAAAGCATCCACAAGTGGTCGAGCGATGAGATGGGAATGGGATTTCCGAATGGGAAGAAATGTTCGAATGAAAAATCGTAAAAAACGCAGTAGGCGGATACAAGTACGGGCTGTTTTTTAAGCGAATTTTTCCTTTCAACCACTGTCGAAGAGACACGATATGTTGAGATTGTAGTAAAAATTGGTTTAAAAAACAACTTCAGGTCATTTTACGAAGCGTTTTACCGACTTTACGATCGAAAACGCTTCCTCCGCGTGTGAGTGAGAAACGAATGCGTGAGACGCCATATTATGCTTAAATTAATCTAAGTAGGCTAGAGCCTGTGCTGCACAGCGGCCTGTGTGTATGTTTATGAAAAAAAACAGAGCGAGAGAGACAGAGAGAGAGAGCATAGGATTTCCGTCACATTGATTCCGTTGCCGGTAAAATGAGATGCGATGTTTGAAAAAAGAAGTGAATGCGTGGTAGGAAAAGTACCACAGGCGCACGCTTTAATGTTTTGTTGATGCTGTTTTACATGTGCATAAAAACAATCGATAAAGGCCTATCATTCCTAGCCACTGAGCGAAACTCCCGGTGCTCGTTTTTCATGCGTCAACTAAGCGAAACAACGGACAAATATATACACTGAAGCCTTGACAGTGTGAAACTTACTAAGTAGGCGCTCCTTTTCCTTCGCCCTGACTCTCCTGTCGTGGCATCTAACTAAGGATTGCATTTCTATTAAATAACGTTCGAAGAAGCGCCCGAAGGAGATGGGAAGCTGTTTACGGTCCGACGCACGGGCACGCATTGCACATAAACATCTACTGCTGCGCTCTAAGTGCCTCTTGTTTCCATCCTCCAAAAGTGGCGACACTACGCTAACTAGCCGAACGTGCCGGCAGCCTCGCTGCCCCGGCCGGGTGTAAAGTGTTTTGCGAAAGCGCACGTCCCTTCCGAAACCCGGCTGTTTTCCGCAACGAAAACCCACCCAAGCAATAACGACGGTTTTCTCCCCCTGTCAAGCGCGGTCGGCGATCTAATAGTTTTCTTTTGAATGTTTGTTTCCTGCTTTTTTTACGATTCCTGAATTGTTAGTAGAAAGTAGTAGTAGTGGTAGTGGTAGTAGTGAGTGGCGAAGGTATCCCAGGTCGCACGGTGGTCGCACGGCACCGTGGTACACCAGCGTGGTACTCAGCCCGATCAGGCTCCCCGTGCGGTGCGGGATGGTGCGCACACGTTCCGGCTCTATAATGGCATACACTTGATTTTCCTTCGCTTCGACTTGTCTTTAACGCGACCGTTTGTCGTCTTGGAATCTTCCGTCTTTCGGGAGCGTATCTGACGCATCAGATCAAAGAACACCTGCGGAAGAAGTGTGTGTAACGGAGGGGGAGGGTCGAATGTGTGTTTATGTGTGTGTTGGAGGTGATAATTCATCACGGTACGGAACGGAGGCAGGATCATAGACGGGTCGGTGTGTTTGTGTGTTTATGTGCTCGCGCGCGCGATTCAGAGGAAAAGACAACTAAAAGGACTAACTAAAAGGAGGCTCGAAAGAAAGTAATGTAAGCTTAACAGAAGAGCTGGAGCTATGGACGAGCGGAACGCAAAAATTAGCCACGTTAGACAAAAGAAAACCTAACCACAGCTGTGTAATGCTGACCGGAAGTTGATAAGAGCGTGTAGCTACAGGTGTATTGAAGCCTTAAGTGCTTTCGATTGTTAATTCTTCGTGCTAGGGCATTTTTTTCAGTCACCATGCTTGCAACGCATGTGTTAAACACTATCTACCGTAGATATGGTTAAAGTTTCAAGCAAAAACGAAACAAAAACGGATTAATCTTTTCATTACGACTAACAAATCTGATTGTTATTTTCTTTTGGCTAAACAAACGCATACTTAATTGACTCTTGGTGGATAAAAACCATCGCTGAATACTGAATACTGTCCAAAACGCAATTAGTCAAGTGAAACTTAAATTTCACTCATAGATTATGACTATTTAAAATGTTGGTGGTGATTGACCCATCAGAAACGAAACTTTTTCTTATTTGTTACATGTTTTTTCGCAAATATGGTTTAAATTATTTAGACAAGAGTGACTAAAACTTATATATAATCCAATCAGAAGCTAGCTAAGAGTGTTTTTTTGACTAAAACTGAATTGTCCATCGTTTCGTTAGGTTACACCGTTCCATGCCTCGTACAAGCAGAGCCGCTTTGCAAGAGCATGAGTGTAATTAATGCACTTGTAAAACATAATTCAATTATGTTTCATATCGTAAGCAAAGAAACCACATTGGCTGACCTGCAATAAAGCAGCTTGACCCAACGGAATGTCTCACAATGTCCACAACGAACGCAGAAAGAAAAAAAAACACACACACATATATACAAAAGCAACAAATGAAAGATGACTAAACGTTGTTAGATAGTGCATCGTGACGGTTGAAAAAAAATGATAAGCATCACACAGCAGGTCGCACAAACACGCACACACACACTCACACGTACACACAAACAAATACATCCGTCTAGGTCTAGGGGGTGAGGAAATAGATAAAAAAGGGCTATCGCATTGCATACCTTGTCGACGTTTTCGCGTGTTTTAGCCGACGTTTCGACGTATGGCACACCCCACTGTTGGGCGCGGGATTGACACTCCGCCAGCGGTACCTTCCGTTTGTCATTCAGGTCGCATTTATTGCCCACCAGCAGGAAGGGAATATTCTCATCGTTCTTCACGCGTAATATCTGTTCCCTGTTGCGGTTTGGAGGGGGAGGGGGCGGGACGTGGAAGAGAAGAGACGATCCATCAATTAGCATCACAACGCGTCGCCGGGGTGGTGGGAGGTGATGGGCGCAACGCGAGCCGTGTTAGTCATCATCACATGATCGGGAGGAGACGCGGCTCCGCTAACACTTACCGGAATTCCTGCGTCGCCTGAAAGCTATCGTCTTCCGTGATGGAAAACACGCACAGGAAGCCTTCGCCGCTGCGGAAGTAGTTGTCCCGGATCGCCGCGTAGTCTTCCTGGCCCGCCGTATCGAGGATATCGATTTGAACTTCCTCCCCATCCAGCACCACCTACAATTAGGGGTCGTCATACCATCCGCCCCGCCGCGAGCAAAAAGGGAGAAGCAAAAATGCACGATTTACAACGAGGTAACGGAGAAATCGTCGACTTTCCCACCGCACGCATTAACATCACAATGGGTCTGGGGGCCTCCCAGCCCCCCTCCATCCCCTCGCCATTTGGTAGGGGGCCCTTTTGTGTACCTTTTTACGGTAGCTGTCTGCCTTCGTTGGCTCGTAGTCCTCCACGAACTCGTCGTACATGAACTGTAGCGTTAGCGCGGATTTGCCTACACCGCCGCTGCCCACCATGATCACTTTGTGCAGGGCTGGGCCCGTCGTTGGTTTCTTCGACATCCTGGAGCAACAACGCAAGAACAACGCGACGCGCGACGAATTACCGGAGACACACTCTGCTCTTTCTCGCGGAGGAAAAAGTTTGGAAAGTTTCCAAAACAATTTACAGAAGCCTTTTGACACAAACGCGCGACTGACGTTTGTGGAACGGATTGTCGGTGAAAGAGGGGCAGCGAGGGGAAGAAGTTTGACACGCCTTCTCCGCTGTCAGAGTGTTGTCATTTAAATCAAAAACAGATTGTTTAGCAGTTTTCCACGTACGCTCAACGAAAAATTGTAGACGCCATTGTAGACCAGTGTTGCCAATCCAGGATAGTCGTTTTAAATGTAATCATTAATCGATAAATACCATCCTTTATGATAATAGTCATGTTATTTCTCTACTTGAAATTGAACTGATGGTTTCCTGTATAGAAGATTGGCGTGAAGATGTAGAAGATTGGTTGATTCATTTTCATTGTAAAGCTTAAAAAAATTAATAATCTTTTCTCAATTGCTCTAACAAAACTTGTTACATTAAAATCATTTTGCAAAAAAGAGAACAGTCTCAATGCGAAAACAAATGAGTTCAATTTTGAATTCCTAAAACTAATTTTAAACTTACATATTTTCTGAGCATCCTTTTTATCGATTTGGCAGCACTGCCAAAATTACATCACAAGCTCAATCCCCATCAGGTCGGCACCATCATTCGTCCGGCAAAATTCATCGCATTTTCCCAACAAATTGTCATACGGTAGGTTTTACGTAATAGGTGTTATTTTGCGATTTTCATAGTTTTCACCCGTCCCTAGCCAGCAAAATTCCCTCTGCTAAATCATTCATTTTCATTGATCCGCAGATAATTTGTAAGAAAAGCGAAAAAGTTGTGCCCCATACTTGTGCCTAATCCGTGTCGTTCTCGACCCCCCTTCCATTTCTTTCCCATAATCGAAAAAAAACCCGAAACGAACCAGAAGTGAAACATCCAACGAATCCGGGATGTTTTCGACGATGAAAACCCTGATGACCGGGGCGGTCCGGGCGGAGCAGGTGTTGGCCCGGTCGTACGCGGCGAAGGCAGCGGCCCAGGCTGCCGCCAGCGCCCAGGGCAAGATTGTGGCCGTCATCGGTGCCGTCGTGGACGTGCAGTTCGACGAGCAGCTGCCCCCGATCCTGAACGCGCTGGAGGTGCAGGGCCGTAGCGCCCGGCTGGTGCTGGAGGTTGCGCAACATCTGGGTGAGAACACCGTGCGCACGATCGCTATGGACGGTACGGAGGGTCTGGTTCGTGGCCAGCGTGTCCTCGACACCGGCTCGCCCATCCGTATCCCGGTGGGTGCGGAAACGCTCGGCCGTATCATCAACGTGATCGGCGAGCCCATTGACGAGCGTGGCCCGATCAACACGAACCTGTCGGCGCCGATTCACGCCGAGGCGCCCGAATTCATCGAGATGAGCGTCGAGCAGGAGATCCTGGTGACGGGCATCAAGGTGGTGGATCTGCTGGCCCCGTACGCCAAGGGCGGTAAGATCGGTCTGTTCGGTGGTGCCGGTGTCGGCAAAACCGTACTCATCATGGAGCTGATTAACAACGTGGCCAAGGCCCACGGTGGTTACTCCGTGTTCGCCGGTGTGGGCGAGCGTACCCGCGAGGGTAACGATCTGTACAACGAGATGATTGAGGGTGGTGTCATCTCGCTGAAGGACAAGTCGTCGAAGGTGGCGCTGGTGTACGGCCAGATGAACGAGCCGCCGGGCGCCCGTGCCCGTGTCGCGCTGACTGGACTGACCGTGGCCGAGTACTTCCGCGACCAGGAGGGTCAGGATGTGCTGCTGTTCATCGACAACATCTTCCGTTTCACGCAGGCCGGTTCGGAGGTGTCTGCCCTGCTGGGTCGTATCCCGTCCGCTGTCGGTTACCAGCCGACCCTGGCCACGGACATGGGTAGCATGCAGGAGCGTATTACGACGACGAAGAAGGGTTCGATTACGTCGGTGCAGGCCATCTACGTGCCGGCTGACGATTTGACCGATCCGGCTCCGGCCACCACCTTCGCTCACTTGGACGCCACCACTGTGCTGTCGCGTGCCATCGCCGAGTTGGGCATCTACCCGGCCGTCGATCCGCTCGATTCGACCTCGCGTATCATGGACCCGAACATCATCGGTGCCGAGCACTACAACATCGCCCGTGGCGTGCAGAAGATCCTGCAGGACTACAAGTCGCTCCAGGATATCATTGCCATCCTGGGTATGGATGAGTTGTCGGAGGAGGACAAGCTGACGGTGGCGCGCGCTCGCAAGATCCAGCGCTTCCTGTCGCAGCCGTTCCAGGTGGCCGAAGTGTTCACCGGTCACGCCGGCAAGCTGGTGCCGCTGGAGGAAACCATCAAGGGTTTCACCAAGATCCTGAACGGTGAGCTCGACCATCTGCCGGAGGTCGCCTTCTACATGGTCGGCCCGATCGAGGAGGTCGTCGAGAAGGCGGAGCGTCTGGCGAAGGAGGCTGCCTAAGCCGATGCGTGAGCATCATCGGACGCGCCGGATGCGGTCTGCGTGAGGGTGGGCACACGCTTCTGCTCGGATCTTCCTCCCAATCCCGAGCCGGGGGACAGTGACCCTGCTTCTGTCACACCGCGTCGTTGGCTGGCGACGAGGATAGGTCAACCTTAGAGCGTTAATTTTAAGCGAATCAGTAACGGACACACACAGACTCTCCATCTCTCTCACTCACTCGCACACTAACTCCAGCAAATGAAAGATCCGGAGAGACCAAGCACGAGCCTGTATGTACGAATTTGTTAGTTTATCGAAAATGGGGAAAATGAACAGCAACGTTTGAGCGTAAAGTGTGTTTATTATGCTTATTTACAATACGTGAAAGAAAGCCTTCCACTCTCTCGTTAGCGCGTGAAATCATGCTTCACCTTCCGTGGAATGGTCGCCGCCCGAAGGTAGGGATTGTCGATCGGGGCAGCGGAGGTACCGGCTGCTGCACTGGTCGCCACCGCTGGGGAGTCACCTTTCCCACCAGCCGGTGAGGGCACTTCGTCCGCTTCCTGCTTCACTTCGGGCGAACCACTTTTTTCCTCCTTTTTGGGCGTATCGCCATCCTCGTCGTCATCATCATCGCCCGCTTCGGCTTCTTCCTTCGTTTCCGTGATGTCTTCTTTGCGATTCGCAACGAGATAGTAGTACTCGAGCTCCTCGAAGTCGAATATCTGATCGCTGGGATTGAGAGCCTGCAGATAGGGCGGAAAGGAGGGTTTGCAGGCGATCAGCGGGAACATCGGATTTTCCTCGTTATCAAACAGGCTGTCAATTTCGCTCGTCTTGGCGAGGAACTTAGTGAGTGCACGTTCCACGTCGCGTTGCTGCTGTGCCGCCTTCTCCCGGATCACCTCGTATTCTGTGACCGGTTGTTTGTGTGTCTATGGGATGAGAAGGGAGTGAGAATGAGAGTGGGTAACAAAACGCTGCTAAAAGTTAACCTACCGGTGTACGAATGTACGCGTGCGGATCCGGAAACGGTGGCAGGTGGTTTGGAATGTGCGAGGGGTGCGATATTTTCTGGCCCGCCTGTAAAATGGACTGCTGCTTTTGGGCCAGCGCTTGCTGGGGTGGCGGTAGTACGTGTCGTCCTTCGCGCTTGGCGAACGTGTCCAGACCGCGGATGGAAATGCCCATATTTACGAGTGCCACCACGACGTCACCGATGACGGGTTGCGTTCGGCCGGCCAGTTCGCAGTAGTTTCTAGCCGAACTGCCCAGCTCAACAAGAACTAAAAAACGTTAGAAAAAATAACCCCTATTAGCATCCTGTGTGTGAACCACTCATGGCGTAGCAAATATCTTACAGCTTTGCATCATTTCGGTGAGCGTTTCCAGTGCGTCCTTGTGCGCCGTTGAAAAGCCGAGCTCTTCCAGCTGAGATGATATAGCTATCGTCAAAAATCGACGACGTGCCAATTGCGTTGCGTGTACTTCCGACATGGTGGTTAAATTCAGGAAAAAATACTGATGAGTTCGGCGTCTTAATCTTCGTTCCAATAAAATTTACGGATATCTTTTTTGTTTACAAAATACGCCGCTCGGTTGGTATATTATTATTGATGATGCAGTGTTGTGACAGCACGTTTCCGATTGCGTTTATACTTGTGGTGTTTCATACTCAAATGGGGTCAGCTTGTCTGTGCATGTTTCGAAAAATCGTTTTAAAAATGTATAAATCTCGGTAATTCCTATCCACCAATATAGTAAAATAAAAGCTGTAAAAATAATCTGAAACCGTTAATTTACTAACAAAACTAACGAAATGCGTCTAATCAAATTGTTCAAGAATGTTTTACAAGGGGGAACGGTCAATATGCACAAAGCTATTGAATTGTTATAAAGGGGTCGTTCGATGGATTTGATCTATAGGGTAAATGCACCAATTGTTGTGCTAGCACCAATTGTTGTGCTATCGACGGGAAAATGGAAAATATAAGCAAACCAT